>CM077085.1:15388416-15621312 GCA_039513925.1 Platanthera zijinensis
TTAATATATAATATCCAATTAATAAAATATTTGGTTGATATAATATCTTCAACCATCAATTTGATGTCTGTACACACTACGTGTCAAGATCATTTTCATACATTTTGTGATGCCACCAAACAACTCCGAATCATTTGCTCCGTTTGGCAAGATGGTGGCGGTCTTGGATATGGGGTTAAATTGTCATTCGTTAACGCCCACTTAAGAAATTTCATCCACTTTTATGTTCAAACGGATGATATTTGTTAGGTGATCCTTAATAAATGATGATTTAATTCACGCTTTTACGGTCACCTCCACAGTGCCAAATGGAGTCTAATTTTGCTCCTATAATAAAGTTCACAGTTGGCACGATCATTTTTTTATTTAAATTATAAACCCCGTTACTCGGGGACTTTTTTATACATTTGTTTAAATTATAATATTAATATCCAGTTAGGCTTTGTTTTAGCTCAGCATATGAGAAACAGTAATTGTTAGAGTGCTAGAAGCATCTCGTGTGGTCATCAAGTTTGGAATGATCTTCATGTTGCTCTTAGCAAAGATATTTATAGGCATAGCCCTAAATCTCTGACGACGGGTTATTGGATGTATAACAATCCAAATCAAATCCGTTAAGACCTGTTATATTTATATCAATATACATCGACAATCTCCTCATATATTGTATATAAATTATTTCACATAACAAATTACTTAAAACAATAGTTAATAAAGACACAAAATGAGTTTTCCCGAAACGTTAACATGAGTTTTATAACACATGATAAATTTAAACTCAAATCATAGTTCCAAACAAAACAGTAAGTAAAACTGAACTCAAACAGATAACTGATCACTGGTCTAAGTAAATAGCAGGTCATCATCATCCAAGTCGAAATCAACATTCTCTCCTATATTCTTCATTTGATCTACAAACAGTTACAATAAGAATGTCATGAGACCAATATCTATGAATTCAAATATTTGCTATCAAAGATAAAATGATTAGTTCTACCAGTAAAAGACCGTAACACTCTAATCAGGAAAAAGAATCACAAATCAGTATCTCCATCTAATTTATAAAAAAATTAGAATATTTGATTTTATAAAATCAAAACATGTTTCTTCGATTATTAAGATTATTATTAACAACTTTACAATTGTATTATACCATCAAGTTTGAAATTATATAACAATTTATGACCATTATATCATCAAGTTTTGAATGATATAAGTAATAGTCATAATATCATGACACATATCAACAACTTTAGTATTTTTTGAAATGAAACCCAAAACAGTTTTTGAATAAAAAATAATTGCGTAAGTCATCAAGTTTGGAATAACTAATAACTATTCTTTTCTGACTTTCATCAGATAGCATCTGAAATACTTCAGTTTACTCATTCTAGATGATTGAATGCAAGCAGACTTTGGTTCTAAAGTTTAAAATATAAGATAAGTATTAAGTCTAACTAAATAGACTTTAATCTCGCCCCCCCCTGATATTTTAGATGTAAGAATCTTACATAAGCCCTCAGTAAGGACATCTGCTATATTATCTTTTGATTTCACATCTAATAGGGAAATTATCCCCTAACTTGTGAGATAGGTCAACCAGACATGTTTCGTCTTTAGTTACTTTCGCTTTCCATTGAACAAGGTATTCATTGCAATGGTCTTTGTGTCTTGAGTGTCATAATAAATCGAAATAGAGAGCATTTTTAGATTAGTCATTGGAATGTCCATTATCAGATCTTTTATCCACTCTGCTTTTTCTCCTACCGAAGCTAGATCATAGATTTCTAATTCCATAGAGGATAGTGCAATGCACGTTTATCTCTTTGACTTTCAAACTACGATAACTCCTCATAGTGTAAACATAAAACCACTAGTGGATCTAGTATCACTAATTGTTGGGCACCAGGAGGCGTCAGAATACTATTCAAGCATTGGAGGATATCCAATGTAACATAAAACATACTTTTCAGTGTATTTTAAGTATCTTATTAGTCTTTCTAAGCCATCTCAGTTGTCCTTCCCAAGAGTACTAGTGAATCTACTCAATATGCCGACCGTAAAGGCGATGTCAAGTCTTGCGCATATTGCAGCATACATGAGACTTTTTATGAGTTTGGAGTAATTCAACTGTCTAATAAGTGAACCTTTATTCGGTTTCAGTATATTGTTGTAGCCGCATAAAATCTCAATCTTTTTGCTATTATCGTAACCCTATTTTTTTGTAGATTTCTAATGTAATGACTCTGATTCAAGGTAATACCTTTTTAGTGAAGCTCACTTCCATTCCTAGGATGGTTTTCACCATATCTAGGTCTGTCATGCTAAATTATCTCATCAAGGTAATTTTCACGTTTCCACCTTACACTGATCAGTAGCCAGAATTAGCATGTCATTAACGTACAAGCATATAATTATCACTTTAATTGAACTTGTTCTTACGTATAGACATTTATCTGATAAGTTGGAGTTGAAACTCATGGCTTTAACTCAGGAGTCAAATTTCTCATACCACAATTTAGGTGTTTGCTTCAATCTGTAGATTGACTTAATCAACTTACAGATCTTGTTTTCTAGACCTTCTATGACAAATCCTTCAGGTTGGTGCATATAAATCTTCCTAATCAGAGCTCCATGAAGAAATGCAGTCTTGACATTCATCTGATGAATAGTAAAATGTTCAATAGATGATAATGCGAGAAGTATCTTAATTTTTGCAATTTGACAAACATGTGAATATATATATCAAAGTAGTTTACACCGCTCACTTGAGTGAAGCCTTTTGCAACTAGATATGCTTTGTATTTAACGATACTTCTATCAGGATTAAACTTCTTTTTCAGAACCACTTACTTACAATGGTTCTAGCTCATTTGGGCAGGTTAACCAAAGTTCAAGTGTGATTTTGCAAGAGAAAATTCATCTCAGCATCAATGAATTCTTTCCATAATACAAAAATTCCTAGATCACATCGTATCCTTATAGGTAGATGGATCAACTTCAACTTGGTAAGTCATAAAATCTGTACCGAAGCTTTTAGACACTCTTTCCCTATTAGATAACCTTTTAGATGCTAAACTACTAGTGTCTATAGACTTAGTGTCAGAGATCCTTAGTTCTGGCCCAACAATAGTCTCAGTACTGGTGGCTGACAGACATGAAAGCGACAAGTTTTATCTTTAAGGAACTTATCTTAAAAAACAATATCTCTAGATTCGATTACAGTATTAGTTGAGAGATCCAGAAATCTGTCTACAACACTATCCTCTGCACTTCTTAGATAGACATGAGTGTTTGTTCTAGGTCCAATCTTTGATCTCTTAAAGTCAGGTATCCTAATATAAGGGATACAACCCTATGTCTTAAAATTATCAAATCTAGAAGGTCTTTTAAACTGAAGCTCATATGATGTCAGTTTCAACTTTGCATAGGGAACTTTATTAAGAATGTGATTTGATGTGAGTACAACTTCACCCTAATAGGCCGCAGACATGCCAGCATTCAACAACATAAAATTCAATATTTCTGTTAAAGTTCAATTTTGCTCTCTCTGCAATACTGTTGAATTATGGTGAATAATGAGCGGTCGTTTTATGGATAATGCCATTGCTTGTGATAAAATCTTTAAACTCCATAACTACATATTTTCTCATCTATCACTTCTTAGTCTTTTTATTTTCATGTCAAGTTGATTTTTTATCCTATTTTGAAAATACAAAATTTCTCAAAAGCTCCATCTTTAGATTTAAGGAGATAAATATGGCTAAATATAGAGTAGTCGTCAATAAAAATTATCAGATACTTCCGACCACCTCTTGTGACAAAAATTTTGTATTCACATATGTCAGAATGCATTAACTCTAGCAATTATGTGCTTTTAGAAATCTGACTAAAAGGTGTTCTAGTTATTTTAGTCTGTGCAAAAAAATTCATATTTATCAAACTTGATTGTTGTGTCTAAGAGGATATTATGAGTTTTACCTAGCATGTGTAGTTTTCTATAGTTCACGTGTCCTAGTCTTGTATGTAAAGTCTTAAGATCTATCATGTTTGAACTAACTTGACTTACTACTTCGTTTGCTATGCTCAATCTATACATCTTGTTTACGATATAAGCACAACAAAAATAATGCGAGTTAACCATTAAAGTTACTCTACCACCACTAATATTAAACGACATACTAACATCACATAACAAACTAATTGAAAATAAATTAACAGCTAATGCAGGTATAAATTTAACATTCTTTCAAATTAAATGCATAGTTGAAAAGACTAATAAGTCCACAATCCCAGTCTGAAGTACCTGAGCAGAGTCTCCATTCTCAATTATAACAGTCTCTTCAGCTACGGTGACATCTTTCAAAAGCACAGAAATATTACAGATGTGTCATGTAGCACCCAAATCGAGCCACCATTCTGTACTGGCCTTCCCCTTTCAAACCATGACAATAAAGTTGACAGACACAGTTTGAGAAATCATGTTTGATTTGTTATCGGTATTTGATGTGCTGGATTTACCCATTTTGGGTTACTTGCACTCGGAAGCACAGTGACCCCACTTATTGCAGTTATATCACTTGCCTTTAAAATTTTTAATTTTCCTGATAGTGTCAGCAACTGCGAATGCGCTGGTCGGTAGTCTAGTCTTCCCAGGCTTATGCTTACGCTTAGGATGCGTGACCATGTTAACAATAAATTTATGCTTACTAAATGTCTCCATATTGTGCCTAATACGGTTCTCATCCTCAATGAAAATAAAGTGCTTGAGGTCTTTCCGAATGACCTGCGTCTTCTTCTGATACATTTATCTTGAAAAAAGTACCACGTCGATAAGAGTTTAAAGATGATAGCTCCTGCAACAAACCCATTCGGCAGAGAGATGTTCTCACTGTTCTGCTTGTACACGAGAGACTCAAAATCTGCAACCTGAGAAAATATCTCTCCGTCTTCAGTGAAGGTAAAAGTCATGAATTTGTCCACCAGGTGCATCTTTGACCTGCTCTCTTCCTCTCTGAACTTCTCCTCCAGAGCGCTCAGATTTCATTTGTACTGTTCATCTTACTGTACTAATAACACCACCCATAAATATGAATAGACAAAATAGTCATATATGAGGTACCAATAACACTACCCATAAAATATTAGGTCTGATTATTAAAATGTTTCATCTTATTAAAATATTAGGGCTGAAACTAGTCGTGTCCAAAAAGCCGACCAGGCCGGGCTTGACCCGGTTTTTTTGTCGATCGGGCTTTGCCCGACCCCGGCTTGAGCCGGGCCGGGCCGGTCCCGGGCTTCCTCTCAAAAAGAGGGCCCAGTAAGGCCCATTAGGCTCGAGTCGAGCCGGCCTGATTTTCAGGAATCTCGCCTAATTGGGGGAAATCCCGCTAAATTGGGGGATTAGGCAGGATTTAATTCCACCTAAATATTTGCGGAATTTAATCCTGCCTAAATATAAGCGGGATATTAGGCGGGATTTTTCGACAGCCTGGGTGCCAGGCCCAGGCTAGCATGGTGCCCGGGCTTTGCCCGGCCCGGCCCAGGGCGATCAACCAGCTAAAATGGGGGCCCGACAAGGCCCCCAAGCCCGGCCTTGGCCCGGGCCTTTTTCGGGCCATGCTTAACCAGGTTTTTATCGGACCGGGCCCGAGTGGACTTTTCGGGCCTGGGCGGACTTTCCGGGCCCTGGCTTTTTGTACAGGACTAGCTGAAACAATATTTTTGCCAATATATTAATAATATTAATAATAATGCTTTTATATTCAGTAGAATTTCCTAAAAAAACCGCGACCGGTGGTCTCATTTGTACGCTGGGCGACTTCGCGCTCTATTTCTTTCTTCTACTTTTGGTGTATATATGCCGCTATCCCTTCCGGGTCTCCGTCAAAAATGTCTTCGACGGCGGTAGCCGCCAAATCGCCGGGGAGGTGGTTGTTGGAGAACTTCGCCGCCCCAATCGACTCCGTGAAGCAAGGTCTCAGACTCGCCTATGTCGTCTTCGCCTTCTGCTCCGCTCTTTTCATCGGAGCCCTGAAAGGTCCCTCTCTCTCTCTCCCTCCCTCTCTCTCTATCCACCTTCATCTATCTCTCTATCTCTTTCTATAGGAAGCTGAGATGTTTAGGGTTACAGGGCTACTGGTAGGGCCTGTCGCCGGGCTGCTGCTGATACTGGGGAACATCGGAGTGATTCTGGGGCTCTTCCCGGCTCATGTGGCGTGGACCGTCTACTCTCTGCTCAAGTGAGTGAGTTTTTCTTCTTTGTTTTCACGAATTTTTTTTGTGCTTGTTTACCCTAGAATTTTTTTCCCGGTGGATGGTTGGATTGAGCTGGTTTGCAATAAGATTTAAATTGGTTTAAGAGCTTTGTATTTAGCTTGGGAATCTGTAGAAGTAGAATGTAAAGTTCGTTGTCTTAATTTTATTTTTAAATAATTTTGACTATCCCGGTGCTCAAAGTGGATCACAAATCACCAAAACTAATTGGTGTTGACCGAAATTTGAAAACGGGCGCCTGATGCAAAAAAATCTCCCCATGTTCTTGGGGTTTGGGGACGCATGAATGGTTGTTTGTTCTTTAAATCTATTTATAAAATATTTCTGCTGGAAGAATTGAGAGGCATGCAGATGATAAGCTGAGTTTGAAGAGATCCTGGCTTTGTTTGGTGCGGCGGTGGCGGTGGTCGTGAACGCGGTGGTCATGAACCATCGTTCGTGAACTTCCGACCTCACCTAAAAAATTTCATGCATTTTGTGCTTAAAACTTGTTTATTTTCTTGGTAGCGGTCATTGATAGTAAAATGAATCAGTCAAGCGATGTTCACATTACCCTCACTAGTATATATACATATTCACTATTTCTAACACCCCTACCCCCGTAAACTCACGGGGGATCATACACTGAGAGTTTGGACAATAGATAGACAAACTTAGTCCTCGTCTGCGGCTTAGTCATCAAATTTGCAATCTGCTGCTCGGAAGGAACAAATGAAGGAGCAAGAGTGCCATGACCATAGTGCTCACGTAGACAGAAAATATCCTCCTGTTATGGGCCTATCTCAGAGGTAGTCGTGAGGAGGAGCGGCGGGTCATCAGAGATACTATGGAGCCGTTACTGCGGCTGCCTAAGCGGGGTTGCTCGTCGGAGCAGAGAGCCACCAAGATCTCACAAAGAAGATGAGAATTAGAACCTTGTCATTGCTTGCCTTCAACAACACACCTAAATCCTTTATATAGGATACAACATAATAATGACTCTAACACTCACCTAACACTCCCCTAACATAACATAAAGACACTAATAATAATTATAATAAGGAGCTCGGTGCTCTAGACTCACAACAACCCATAACACGTAACATCATAACTCATAACACATAACATCTCACCCTTCCTAAAAAAAGCTTGTCTTCAAGCTTTATCCGATGCCCTCGTTGTCAGAATCCTCAACATGCAGGTAGAAAAGCCGGTTGCATTTGTGGCTGCGAGTGTACTGCTCGTCGCAATTGAAACATAATTCCTGAGCGCGGCGGTGCAGCATCTCAGTCAGAGATAATCGGCAGACCGGTGGGGTTTGGGGACCCTCGATACGACCCTGTTGAATAATATTGGTGGCAGGTAGATTGACTTCCTGGGCCAGCTGGAGGTGACGATCGTAGAGCCGGGCCAGACTCATAGCAATCACTAAGTCCGGAGGGGCCTCAAACTCAACATCCTGTCGCAGTCGCTCGCGAAGTCCAGCGGTGAAAATGTCGACCTACATATCCGGGGCAAGAGGGACATGCGCTAAGAGAAGCTGAAATTGTTCCAGGTACTCGTCCACAATACCCGTTTGGCATAGAGATGTGAGTGCGCCGAGGGAGTTACTACGGATAGGAGGTCCAAAACGCAAGTTGCAGAGCCGCTTGAAGTCGTCCCAAATCAGATTCGGTCGGTCGGTGAGAAGTCGAGAGACCATAAAACAACAGAGTCAAGCATATGGAAAGATGTTAAATATATATGATCTGTTGTCGGAGTTTGCTGGTGGTCAAAGAATTGCTTACACTTAGTGAGCCTGCCGAGCCAGCTCAAAGGATCACTTTTCCCATCATAGGTTGGAAATTCCAATATGGTATAATGTGGTACAATCGCAATGTCGGGGTGCGCGAGGACGCGCGGAGGCGGCCCATGGATGGTCAGGGGCGGCGGGGCATTGCGGAGAAGTGTCCGTGTCTGACTGCTGCTTGGATGATCGTGTGTTGGGGCGGTCGACAGATCATCGATGCGCTTGGAGAGCGCAGTAATGGTCTCCTGATGACGGTTCGCGGGAGCAGTGTGCGCAATCCAACCGTCTGGTCACCCGCTCCTCATCCCGCACTATGGGTCCTCCAAGTCAGATTATGACCATGATCCAAACCGTCATGACCCGATATTGAGTTTTAAGTTAAGAACCCGAACCTGGGAAAAGCCGGTTCATTGGCTTCCTTTCTTTTGAGCTTAATAAAAGGAAGAGAGAGAGGGTTAGCTTATGGAGACATGGCGTCTTTGAATCACTGGCTTACTCCGGCGAATTCAAAACTTGTGGGGCCCTCTCTCTTCAATCTCTCGAGCCCCAGATGGCTGGGAGTGATCATGAGAGCCGCTGTGGCGCCCAATATTGGCGCCAAAAGAGAAGGGCCTGCTGGAATTTAGAAGTATGACTTGGAGGATCGGCTCGGAGGTTGAAATTAAAATTAAGGGTGCTGGTTTGGAGAGGAGGTGGGGCCCATTGCAATAGATTAATCAAAAGAGGAATATATAAGTGGCTGGTTTATGTGGGGGGAGGGGAAGAAATAAATAAGACAAGAGAAGTAGGGACTGGGAGCAACGACTGTTTAAATAAGTAAAAGGAGGAATGGTGGTGGGGTCCACGGAGAGTAAGAGTAATTAAATTAAAAGAGGGTGCGGTTCGAGAAAGAAGGAATGACGGATGAAGGAATGACGGATGGGGACCGGAGGCGTGCAGCCCGAGAAAAAAATGTCGACAGAGCCGGCGTGCGGCCCGTGAGAACGCTGATGGCGTGCGGTTCGATGAGGGCGCTGGTGTGCGGGGATGGGCTCGAGGAGAACGGAGGACGCTGACTGGTCGTCTAGCAGGGGAAGAAGCGGAGGACTGTCGGATCCCGGTGGAGAGCCTGCGTCGACCTGGACGCAGATGCCAGCTAGTATCAGTGAGCCGAGAGGTGCGATCATGTGTCGTTGGGACCTGCGTGAAGGGGCCACTGTCCGGTGGCAACGGCTGGACTGAGTCAATGTCTGGTTGCAATCGGCTGAAGCCGAGAGAGACAGAGACTGGACTGAAACAATGGACGGAGAGGAGGATTGAGAACAGGTCTTGTTACGTTGGAGGGATGTTGGCGTTTGTCGGCGGAAGAGGACCGAGAAGGTTCTGATACCAAGTTGTTATGACCCTATCTCGGAGATGATCACGAGGAGCGACGGGTTATTGGAGATACTATGGAGCCGTGACCGCGGTTGCCTAAGCTGGGATGCTCGTCGGAGGAGAGAGCCACCAAGATCTCACAAAGAAGATGAGAATTAGAACCTTGTCATTGGTTGCCTTCAACAACACACCTAAAGCCTTTATATAGGCTACAACATAATAATGACTCTAACACTCACCTATGACCTAACACTCCCTTAACATTACATAATGACACTAATAATAATGATAATAAGGAGCTCGGCACTCGAGACTCACAACAACCCATAACATGTAACATCATAACTCATAACACATAACACCACCCCGATATGCTTGGAGAGTGAGTGCTTCACCAGGTTTAGAGTAATCTGAATGACACCGGTGTTATCAAAGTAGAGTGAAGTGAGATCTGAAGAAGAGACACTAAGATCCTCAAGAAGCCAACAAAGCCAAATAATATCCTCAGCGGTGGTAGCCATGACCCAAAGCTCGGCTTTAGTGCTGGAACGAGAAACACCAATCTGTTTCTTGGACTTCATGCAATAAGTGAAGAACCCAAAAACAAACAGAAACCAGTGACAGAACGACTGTCAACAAGATCAATAGCCTAAGTAGCATCTGAGTAAGCACGAAGCTATAGGAAACTGCCGTTGGAGAAGAAGAGACCACGATAAATCGTCGTTCGGAGATAGTGCAAGAGCCGCAACAAGTGACCGTAATGCACAAAGAACTAGCTCAACACATGAACAACATGGGCAATGTCGGGCCGAGTAATGGTGAGGTAGACGAGACTCCCAACGAGATGACAGTAGCGAGTGAGATCAGAGAGTGGAACCCCATCATCCATACGTAGCTGAAGGTGAAGCTCTATAGGGGTGTCCACCGTGCGAGAATAAGAGAGAGCAGCCCGAGCTAGGAGATCTAATGTGTAATGCTGCCGAGAGAACTGAAAACCGTGATCTGTAGAGCTGACCTCAAGGCCCAAGAAGTAGCTCAGCCGTCCAAGGTCAGTCATCTGAAACTGCCGCTCAAGATGATGCTTGACGAAGGCCACATGAGAAGGATCATCGCCAATAATGATCATATTAGCTACATAAAGTAATAAAAGAGTCCGACCATGAGAGGACGAGTGCACAAACATAGCTGGATCATGTGGACTTGACTGGAAACCAGCGACTGTAATGGTGGAGCTGAAACATGCAAACCATGCGCGGGGCGCCTTCTTGAGCCCATAAAGTGCTTGCCTCAAACGTCATACAAAGCCTGAAGGAGAGGATAGACCAGGAGGAGGAAGCATGTATACCTCCTGCTGAAGATTGCTGTGAAGTAATACATTCTTCACGTCGAGTTGAGACAGAGGCCAGTGATAAACAGCTGCAACTGCAATGAGAGTCCAAACCGTAGTCATATGAGCGACTGGAGCAAAGATCTTGTCATAATCTCTCCCCTGCTCCTGCTGAAAATCACGAGCAACTAGCCGAACTTGTATCTCTCTACAGATCCATCAGAGCGAGTCTTGACCTTGAAAAACCACTTGCAAGTAATATGTACAACACCATGTGGAACAAAGTCCCATGTACGAGTATGCTCAAGCGCCTCCAACTCAGCAGACATAGCAACCTGCCACTCAGGTATCTGGGCAGCCTTATGGTAAGAGGTCGGCTCTGGAGTACTACAAGCTGTAACAAGAATGGCTAGTAGGTCTAGCAGTAATGTAGCAAGGCTAAGACAGTCGGGAGGACGTCGCTCACGAGGTGGGTTGCGGTATACAGGAGGATCATCCACATGACACTCGTTGGAGGAGGCTGACACTGAGTCTGGGGGCACTGAAGGTAGAGAACAAGAGGAGGACGACCAGTGTAGTGATATGGAAGAGGGACGATGAGCACGTCAGAGGGAGAAGTAGGAGGCAAAGAGGAGTGAAAAGGTGAGACTGGAGAGATCAGAGATGGTGTAAGCGACAACAAGGGGAGAGGGGGTGAACATACCAGTGTAGAGGAGGAGACATACGACAGTGAGATGGTAAGGGTGAAAATTGCACATCAG
Source organism: Platanthera zijinensis (assembly GCA_039513925.1). Taxonomy (NCBI): domain Eukaryota; kingdom Viridiplantae; phylum Streptophyta; class Magnoliopsida; order Asparagales; family Orchidaceae; genus Platanthera; species Platanthera zijinensis. The sequence goes on from CM077085.1 coordinate 15,399,905, forward strand.
AGAGGGTCACATATGAGTGCGAGGTCGAGAGGCCGGAGGACACAAAGAAAGGGCGAGACTCGTCAAAGGTGACATCATGTGAGATGTGAAGTCGACGTGTAACAGGATCATAATATCGATAGCCATTGTGCTCAGTACTGTATCCAAGAAAGACACAAGATACAGATTGAGCAGAGAACTTGGTACGCTCACATGGAGAAAGTAGAACATAACACCGATAGCCAAAAACACGCAGATGAGTATAACGTGGGGGTCAAGAGTACAAATACTCACTAAGACACTGACCCTGAAGAAAAGTAGAGGGTTGCTGGTTGATAAGTTAGACAATAGTGGAGACAGCCTCAGGCCAAAAATGAGGATGAACGTGGGAGGAGATGAGAAGAGTGCGGGCTGTCTCAATGATGTGGCGATACTTCCTTTCAGCGACGCCATTCTGAGCGTGAGCATCGAGACAAGCAAGCTGAGGGAGAGTGCCGTGGGCAGCTAGCAAATCTCAAAAAGCATGAGAAAGGTACTCCCCTCTGAATCAGAATGAAAAATACGTATAGAAGTAGAGAACTGTGTGCATACCATAGCAAAAAAGTAACATAAATATGAAAAAACTCAGAGCGATAATGCATAAAGTACACCCAACAATAACATGAATAATTATCAACGAAAATGATATAATACCGGTGTCCGCCCTTGGATGCAAAAGGTACGGGTCCCCATACATTATAATGAACTAGATCAAACGGACGCTGAGACCTAAACTCACTAGACTGATAAGGGAGTTGTAGCTGTTTACCAAGCTTATAACCCGTACTTGAGTGAGACCGATCAACAAAAACACGACCAAGAAAACCATGACTGATGAGGGAAGCGAGCCGAGAGCCATTGGGATGACCGAGATGGTGATGCCATTGAGAGAAGCCCACCGAAGGATGACATAACGTAGAAGCCACCAGTGGCTATAGAGTGGATACAAGATGAAGACGATCAAGGATGTACACCCCACTACGACAACGACCATCTCCAAAGAGTGTCCCTTTCAGATGATCCTGCACACGGCGCGCAAACTCATCAAAAATAAAAAGACAATCGTGTGATGTTAGTTGGCTGGAGGATATAGGGTTCATGGACAACTAGGGTATGTAGGCAACATCAGGAACATGAAAATGGCTGATATGAAGAAGACTACAAATGGTGATGGGGAGAATAGTGCCATCTGCTACCATGATGCTAAGGTCAGAAGAGACGGACTGACAAGACAGGAGATGAGTGACATCATAGGTCATATGGGAAGAGGTTCCAGAGTCAAGCAACCAGTCGAAAAGAGAGATACCTGTAGGGACAGAGGAAACCGACTAAGAGGTAGAAGCATCAAAAGTAGCCGGTGAGAGCACGGAGGCAGAGGAGCGATGCAGTGAACCATGATATAACTGCTGGGCAAGCTCAGAGACAGAGAGTGACTGCGCCATAACAGAGAAATGAGCTGAAGGAGCACCAGGAGCACGCTGCTGACCAGACTGTTGAGCCCTTTGAAGCTTGCGACACTCAGATTTGACGTGTCCAGCGGACTGGCTGGCGATGAGGAGCACTAGACTAGTAGTAGAGAGCGCCGGAGGACGAGGAACAAGCCGCACCGATGCACTATAATCTGAAGAAGGCAGCAGAGGAGTACTTACAAGAGAGGTTTGCAGTGAAAGATCGGGAGCAGCAAGAACAACATGAGTCAGCACACCAGAAGGAGTATCAGTGTCCAAGAAGTGGAGACGAGTCTCTTCAACGATTATCAAGACCAACATTTCGCTGCGAGAAGGTGGATGATCCCGGTGCAGAAGCTGGGCATAAATAGACTCGAACTCGGGGCGTAAGCACATAAGAAATTCGTACATGCGCTGAAAGTCGCGATCCCGAGATGTAGCAACACACTGAGAGCAAGTAGTGTAGGGGGAAGGAGCCATCTCATCGCACTGTCTCCGGAGGTTCGGTAGCTCAGCAAAGAAGGCTTGTAGCAGACCGAACACGCTGGTAGCAGACACCAAGGGTTTGAAACAGAGAGTAGCGCAGTGCCTGACTAGATGGCAGGTAGAGATGACGCAAGTGATCCCACATCGCCTTGGTCGTAGGGAGCTCGTAGACGGTCATGCTGACGGGGAGCTCGCATGACTTACAGATGGCGGCTTTCGCGCGAGAGTTGTCCGTGCACTACTTTGCCATGTCGGAGCTCTGGACGGAAGTGACAGTGCTGACACTAGAAGAGTCGGCCACATGACTGACAACTGTGTAGGCTCAGAGCCGTCAATGTGGCATCATAGATCCCGTCACGGAGGATCACACTGACAGTGGCGGACCATGCCTTGTAGTTTCGTCCATCGAGAATGACATCCGCCTTCTGGAGAAAGGCAGAGGAGTACTATGAGGCCATCAGGGCTGCAGGGTCAGCCGGAAGAGGATTGAGAAGGCCGGTAGAGAGAATCGAAACAAGCGAAAGTGGCTGCAGGAGGCAGCGAAGAGCAGCGGGCTGCAGTGAGGAACAATAGGAAGATTCTCTTCAGCGGGCTGCAGTGAGGAACAACATGAAGAAACGACAGTGAGGAGCAGGAATCTCAAAGGTGACTATAGGAGATTCGCGCAAGTACCCCCCACGATTAAGTAGGAGTCACGGTAGGTGTGCGTTCGGCTAGTGCATCTGACTGCTGGAGAGGGGCGTTGTTGGGAGTAGGAAGACACGACAAAGAGTGACTGCAGGAGGCTGCGGAAGGATGAGCGGAAACGTGCGGCGGAAGATGCGGCGGAAACGTGCGGCGGAAGATGCGGCGGAAACTAGCTGTGGCGGAGTGGAAACGAGACGCGCGGAAATGAGCGGCGGAATGCGGAAACGAGCTCGCGGAACCGAGCGGCCGTGGAGCAGAAACAAGACGAGCAGAAGATGCGTCGGATACCAACGACAGAAGAGGAAACGTACGTCAGGAAGAGGGTGACACGCGACGAGATTGTGAGGGGAACCGAGCGACGAAAACTCTAATTTACCTCTGATACCGTGATAGTAAAATGAATCAATCAATCGATGTTCACACAACCCTCACTAGTATATATACATATACACTATATCTACCAGTCATAACCTTTGTCTTGCCAAACGTACATTTTATGATAATGACGCTTTTGACCAAATTCATCGGAGCAAATAAGCCGCGCCAATCGAAGCCCTTGTTAGAACTGTCCTGCCTTCGGAAAAGGTCCTCCATCACAAAGAGGGTTGTTTTTCCTATAACTTGAATAACTCGTCATTGAAGTCCATCGAAATATCCACCCAAATTTTGGTCTAATAATTTCGCTGGGGTGATTTTAGACATTCCCACGATTGATTATTTAATTCTTTCCAAAAGAAGTTACAATAGTATAGACACTTCTCAGAATTGTCTAGATTCCCTCATCCATGTAGTTGTGAATGAAGGACACAATCAGGTCATCGATGAGGTCGACATGAGAAATATCTTTCTGTTGTAGTACAATAAGCCATCGATGACCTACCACTGTTCTATTATCTCCCCTATTGTTAGATTTGAGCCTTAATATGTGGCAAGATGGGCCACTTCTCGATATTCTTTCAAATATTGTATATTATCTTCCTATTGCTAGATTTGAGCCTTTATGTTGCAAGATGGGCCACTTCTCGATATTCATACAAATGTTGTTTAACAATTCAATCATGGGGCGATGCATGGTGTATAAATCTCCCACATCGTCGTCCTTCTTTTAGGGAGCATATGCGGCCTTGTTGAGAATTGGCTATCGATACTCGTCTATAAAGTAAAATCCCATTAATTAAATACTCCAATGTTGTTGAAAAGATGTGATCAACTTTTGCTCTAGAAGATAGTTCAAACTATAGTGATTCGTTCTGATAGAAAAATGTCACCACTATAACTAAAATTTAACGCCCTGGTCTACTGTGGGTGCGCTACAGGTCTGCAGACCAATGAACCCAACCTATCTCCGCAGATCTGATTGGCCGCAATTGCTAATTCCGATGGAGGGTTGTTGAGGTTGGGACTTGAACCCCAGACCTTCTAGATAAGGGAGCTCTAAACTAGTCCTCATCACCAATTGTGCTCCTATCAAATCACATACGAGTAGAACACCTGCGAGCATAATACCTACACAGGGTCGCCTCGCATCTTGTGAGTAAAACACACACGAGTAGAACATCTTCGAGCAAAATATCTGCGAGTAGGTACTTGCGAGCAGAATATATGCGAGTTGAACACTTGCAAGTTGATTGAGCTCGCCTGGCGAGTTGAATCACGACATGAAGTAGCTTAAGATTTGTTCACCAAATTTGAGATAATGAACTCGCCGACCTAGGTCTCCATAATGAACTCGCCAACTGAGGTCTCCATAATGAACTCTCCAACTGAGGTTGCCGAGATGAAGAAATCGCCCATTTTGAGCTCGCCTGAGCTGGAACTCACTTGAGCTGGAACTCGCCTAAACTGTAGCTCGCCTCAGCTAGAACTCACCTAGCTGGAGCTCGCCTGAACTGGAACTCGCCTCGCATCCATCGTATTATGGCTTGCCATGAGGTCTCACACTAAAGTTTCTTCCTCTGATCACGGTCCACGCTCCCTGCAAAAAAAATGTTAAACCCGGAAACTGATTCAATTGAGTTCGGACTAAGGGGGTGACCAAAGGTTACTAGTTTAGTGGTTTCCCCATGTGAGACATGGCGAGAAGAAACTAGAGAGCACAAAGAACAACTCCGAACTGCCTATAAATAAGACCCGCGTGCTGTAATGAGGAGGTCCCGCCACACATCTGTAAATCTATTGGAATTTTACCTCCTAAATCTATTTCTAAGCTCGACACAAGAGAAGTGCATACTGTACTTGCCCATACCGGGGGGGGGGGTCCAGAAGGGTCATATATATAGGCAAATCTAAAGAGGGGAGATGGTCTATGCATAACTTACTTCAACTTAGCCAAAATGCTATTCACAGACCCAAATCGGGTGGGGATACTCTCATTGAGGCCTCCGAGTACTCTCCTTGAGGTCGCCGAGTACTCTCCTTGAGGCCTCCGATTACTCTCCTTGTGGCCGTCAAATACTCTGCTTGAGACCGCCGAGTACTCTCCTTGAGGCTACCGAGTACTCTCCTTGCGGTCGCCGAGTACTCTCCTCGAGGTTGCTGAGTACTCTTCTTGCGGTCGCCGAGTACTCTCATTGAGGTCGCCAAGTACTTTCCTGGCGAGGTCTGCGAATAACCGTCTCCCCTTAGTTCTTTCTGATCTCGACGAATTACGGGTTATACACTAACGTACCTATCAACAACACCACGCCTCTCCTGCTTCCTACACCATCTTTAGTGCTCCCAAACCCCACCTTCTCCTCCTCTCCATGTATGCACTCGCCATTGCATTTGGTCAGGTGTTCTGAGACTATTGCCTCTACTGATGACGCTCCTCGACTAGCTGATCCGACTACGGCTTCCCCCCAAGATGCAGTCCCTTATATCACTCACCCTCTCTCTTATTATGTCTCATTTCACCGCTTATCTCCCGAACTACATAGATTTGCGATTTTCTTGTCTTCTATTTCCGCCCCTCTTCTGTGTAGGAAACTCTTCAACATTCGAGGTGGCGGGCCGCGATGGATGAGGAAACGACTGCTCTTTGGGCCAATCAGACCAGGGAACTTGCCCTTTTCCTCCCGATCAATCCCGTGTGGGATGTAAATGAGTCTGCATTGTGAATCATCGCCCTGATGGAACAGTCAGGCGTCTCAAAGCTCGTCTTGTGGCTCGCAGTTTTACTCAATAATATGGCATCGACTATGAAGAGACCTTATCTCCCATCGCTAAGCTGAATACCCATGCGGGTCTTGATCTCCTTGACCTTCCATCGTCATTGACAGTTGCATCATTTTGACATCAATAATAATTTCCGTAACAACGACCTCGCTAAGACTGTCTACATGCAACAACCTCATAGTTATGAAACCACTGGGAGTCTTTTGTCTGCTATCTCAAGAAATCTCTATATGACCTCTAGCAATCCCTTTGGGCTTGTTTTGACAAGTTCAGTCGGGTTGTTCAATATTTTGGCTTCATTTGGAGCTCGACCAATTTCTCCTTTTTTACTCATCGCCGCCCAACAGGTACGATGATGCTTCTTGTCTATATTGATGATATTCTCATCACAGATGATGATTTGAATAGTACGTATATGATAAAGAAGCACTTTGCCTCACATATTCAGACCAAAGATTTGGGTTGCCTCTGACATTTCTTGGGTATTGAGATAGTCCGTCGACTCGATGAGTTCTTCTTGTCTCCATTGAAGTATTGTCTAGACCTTCTTCACAATGCGGGGTACTCAAAATGCAAGTCCGTTGACACACCCATGAATACCAACCACAAGATCTGTGCTCATGCATCCAACTTTGATCTACTTCTTCCTAATCCAAAGTACTGTCATTGCCTTATTGTCAAGCTTATCTATCTGATTGTCACATGACCCGATATATCTTTTGTTGTTGGGGTGGTCAGCCGCTTCATGCCTGCTCTTCGGATGTCCCACCTCCAGGTTGTTAAGCGAATCTTTTGATATTAGAAGAATGCTCCGGGGCAAGGGCTTGTGTATAAGCCCTCCTTTGCTCTATCCTTAGTTTCCTACTCTAATGCAGACTATGTTGGTTCCCTCGATGATCATCGCTCTACGAGTGACTACTGCACATATTTTGAAGGACATCTGGTCATTTGGCGAAGTAAGAAGCAAGCGACATGACATGCTCTTCTGTGGAGGCTGAGTATCGTTTAATTGTGTCTGCTTTTTCTGAACTCACATGGTTGAAAAGTTTTCTTTCTGATCTTAGTGTAAAACTCCCCCCTCTGTCCGCTCTCTACTATGATAGTCAAACCACCATCCATATCGCCGTGAATCCCATTTTTCATGAACGCACAGAGCATATCGAAGTCGATTGTCATTTCATTCGGGGAAAGTTCAACTTTGCAAACTTGATTTGAGACATGTACCCGCTATCAAGTAAGTTTCTGACGTTCTCACTAAGGCCTTATCACGCCCACTATACCGATAGTTTATTTCCAAGCTTGACACTTATAATTTGTATGTACCAGACTTCCAGCTTGCGGGGAGTGTAGAAGATTCATGCGAAGGACCATATAAAGTCCCTCTTTCTTCTTGTATAGATTAGTCCTACATCTTAAATTGAAGTTGAGATGTGACTCCTCCTATAAATGTATGTACAAGTACTTGTATTGTAAATTTTAATGAAAAAAATATATTGGTATTTCATGTTCTACAATAGCCATTTTAGGATAGAAGAGTCACAATAGCCGTTCTTGACACCCATAATATTGAAATTTCATGTTCTACAACAGCCATTCTACAATAGCCATTCTGGCCTGTATTCCTCCCAGTCGCAGCCCTCCAGGGATTCTCCAAGGCTCGTCAGACCCTCCTCCTCCTCCCTGCCATCACCAGACAACCCCTCGCTGCCCCCTGTTTTCCCCTCCACACAGCCCACCCCTCTGAATGGCCGCTGCCATCCCCCAACAGCCGCCTACCTTCTACCGCAACCTCCCAACCGCAAGCCAACCTCTGCCTTTGATTCCAGCAGCCCTCCCTCACTGAATCCAGGGCCCCATCCAGCCTCTATTAGCTATCACAGTCACCGTCCAGCCCCTCCCTTCCGCCGTGCAACCGACAACACCTCTACAATCACCAGATCTCCACCTCTAACAAATCGGCTCTCCCTTTTCTCGTGAGTACTAGTTGTTTTGTGTTTCTCTACTGTATGGATTGAGATTTCTCATATGTTTTGGAATGTCAGCTAACTAGTACACTTGTTTCATGATGTTTACATCTTGGAGGGCTTATTCGCTTCTTTAGCATTTGAAATATGGGCACTCACGTGGATGAAAGCCATACCAGCTTGCTCTTAAAATTAACTTGTTCTTTGCTTTATAAGTTGTAATAATCTGCGAGATCTAATTTTGAATTATTATTTTTTAATCCGATATTGGAAACTGTTCATTGCATACATCATCTTAGGTTAATTGGAATTTGATTTTCCTAGCACTGCACCTAGAATTACATATTTACAATTCACCTTTGTAGACCCTGCGTCAAGCGGTCTTAAATGTGAATGAATTGATTTTCAATTTTGCTACCATCCCTCTGCTTGCTATCAGGAACTTGACCAAAATCTTTCTTAAAATGTAAATGTCTTCTATGTTTACTCGTATTACAAATGTTTTAATCTAAACTTTACTCTTTCTTGTGAGTGCAGGACTTGTCGAATCAATGCAGCTCTTAAATTTGCAATTCTCTTTGCGCTTCCAATATTATTTGGCCTGTGGTTGGTTCTCAGCATCTTAGTAAGTGTCCTTGCAGGTATCGGTTATGGATTCTTTTCCCCATGGGTGTCAACTTTTGAGGCTTTCCGTCAAAGTAGTGAAGCCAAGAAGTTCCTCCATAGCATTGTGGTAAGTGATACTATATTTTAATATTTTCAAGTATTCTGGATTAATTCAGTTTTCATATCAATGATTCTGAGATCCCCGTTTGAAAATCAAACAGGATGGAACATGGGGGACTATCAAAGGTAGTTGCACGGTGGTTAGAGATTTTGCTGATTTTTGCTATCATTCTTATCCATTTTACTTGAAAGAGTTTAGGGAGGGTACAAGTGATCGCCAAACTCTTTCAATCAGGTAAATCTTAATTATATGATTGATTTTATAATAGTTTTGTTGTGGGTCGTTCGGTTTTCCCCCGATCCAGAAAATCAAACTGTCTTAGCTTGAGAGTGAGCTGAACGCGCAAACAGTCAAAAGAGATCCAACAACAATGACAAACGAGACGTTTTAGCGTGAAAAATCCAGAAATGGTGAAAAACCACGTGACCGGATTTGTGTCGGGCCGAAATTCACTAGTTACTTTGTTACAAGAGTTGAGATCCTTGGAGGGTGACATACCACTTCTCCATTTACAAGCGAAAGAAGAATAAACGATACTCACCAGAATGATTTCCACAAGAGAAAGAAGAATAAAGAGGAACGATACTCACCAGAACCAAAAACGGTGTTTTTTCAGAAATTCTTCTTGCCGTCTAGAGTCGAAGATCCACCTCTTACGGTGCTAGGGAGGAAGGAGAGGGACCGACTAGGGCTGCGGAGGAAGGAGAAGGAGCGATCGCCATTTTCCGGCGAGGAGGAGGAGTCGAACTGGGCTCACGATGCCGGCGCTTCCCGCGGTATCGGGAGTCAGCAGGGGAAATAGTGCGAAGCACCGAGCGGAAGAACTGCCGCTTGGCAGGAGAGTTACGCGGTAATAAAGGGGAGTTCGGGATAAAATTTCGGGCGATTACTTATATGATTGTTATGGGTAGTTATGTGGAGGTTAGCCGTAGTAGTTATATAGGTTACGCGGAAGTTATAACTAGTTATGAGCATAGTAGGGTGGTGGATGGGAGGGGCTGTCGTCCAATGTGGTGGTTGATGGTGGAGCTCACCGGAAATGGGCAATGGGGTGGCGGAGGGGCTAGCCATGGGGAGAGAGGGGCTTCGCACCTAGGCTATGGCTTCGGCACCGAGTGAACAAAAGGAGGATTCTCCGTTATGGGTCTCACGCCGTCAATTATCTAGCAATTATATTATTGCGAGTGTTTAGGTATCAAGTCGAGTTGTATGAATCAAATCGCATTGAGTCGAGTTGTATGAGTCGAATTGAGTTAAGTTGTAGTTATGAGTTATTACAGTCGTAGTGTTTTAATGTTCACGTATCTCTTTATATTGGGTATTTACGCTCATGCCGTCGAGGTTTTATATTGGGGGATCCTTGGGTAGTGTATTGAGGAATGCAAGAATAAAATATTACAAGTATATTGCAAGTATATTCATAATATTACAAGTACATACTTCTAATTTGCTCTACATATTACATACTGCATGTATCATTGTCTTCCTCACTCAGTTCTATAGCTCACGTCTTCATAGGTACTTAAAAACAATTAGTGGCCTCGTGAACACTTTTGCTCACCTCTAGAGTAATAATGCAACATTTATGTGGAGAATAGAATGCATAGTTCCAAGGATAATTATGCCATAGAAAATACATCTAAATTTTTTTCTTTCAACTAGATTAATCGTGCAACAAAAATAAAATATTAACATCACATTAGTTTATTTTTATGCCTTTCAAAATTCCATTTTCTCTTTTATATAGGAATAATTAATTTAACAATTAGTACTTGCAGTATACCAGTAGGCTAGACCGGAGGGCTCCCTCCCACTAAAAGCCCGACAGACCGAATGTCTTGCGGAGAGCGACTCCGTCATATTGAGAGTTCCACTCATGAGAGGGTTCTATAGGACTGGGCTGGTCACCCCCGGATTGGACAGAAGTCCCAGATTATGAATGACTGATCTGTTAGATGAGAGCACTACTCCCAAGATATTCTTCATGGAGTTATATGGGACTTAGGTAGGCTATCAAATAATACACACATCGTCAATTCGTAATTGCACGCAATCAAACTATTTTCACTGACCTTAAACGAGACCGATTAAATAATGACATAATCAATTAGCTCACAAAATGATCTTAGTCAGGATTGGTTAAATATTCATGGAATCAGTCAGGTCACAATAAAAAAATTTCATAATTTTATTAGCATAATTATGTTAATGATTAAATTTGTAAAATATTCATGAACATTCATGAACCTAGGGACTCAGAGCCTCAATATCGCTTGAATACAAATGATTAGACTCTTTACCGCATCTAGTGTATTTCTAAAAATCATGAAAGCATATCAACTGCATCGAAACATAAAAGATGTATTATATTCTACCTATCTCTATCTTTTCACTCCTAAATAGGTCTTCCAATCTTCCTTCTCGTTAAATCAGTACTCTGCGACACTTCGACAACGCTTTGACGCTAGTTGAGGCTAAAAACCTCACTCGAAACTCCCTTAGAAACTCTCTAGAAAATTTAACAGAGTTTCAATACTCTCTCCCTTCTCTTTCCTTCCCTCTTTATTTCAGAGAAAGTTAATAGGTTGAATGGAAACTTTCACTGGCTCTGTATTTATAGTAGCTTTTCAATGTCTATAATTTTTGTGAAACCAAACAACTAAAACTCCCAGAAACTATGAAAAACCCAAAAATCATCATTGGACTCATGAATATGTGCCATGTGGTGCGCTTCCCAGCACGCGTGGCTGCACACACCACCATGTGCACGGGGTTGCACACACGCCACACACTCGTCGACATCGACGTCACTGTTTTTCCCGAAAAAGTGTAATATTCTCCCTAGGACTTTTCAACATTCTAATTCCGAACCCGGGCTCTGATTTCCCAAATTCATTATGATTTTCCCCAAATTACGCTTTTTTCATACATACTCCCCCTTTTGACTAACAATGTATCACTTCCTAGGTATTTTTGTGTCATGAGTTCAATTACAGAGTTAATTTTCTCAAATTCCGATCTCTTGATCAATATTGATTTTTGTGCTTTAAATGAATTTTGCATTAAAAGTTAATTCAAACATGTGCATTATTACATCTACACTGGTCGAACATTCACACTCGCCGAGCATCTGATTTTTCGTGTCGTTCCCATAGAGTGTCTTCTCTATTGCTTCAGTTGCGTTTCCGTGTCGTCGACAATGACACCTTCTAGAAACATAATTGAGCATGTTCCAATGTTGTGCTCTTTGCTCCCATTATCCGCTCCCATTGATTCTCGTGTCGCCGCTCCCATTGATTCTAGTGCCGCCGCTCCCATTGATTCTAGTGTCTAGATCAATGGACTAATTGAAGGACGACTAAGTTTGCTACTAGGGAAACCTTTGGAATCTCTTCATAGATCCACTAAACTCGAAAAAGCATAGGAGTATGCCTTGCAATAAGTTTAGATACACGCAAAGGATGCTGACACGGGGCACAAGTCTTAAGTGCAATTGTCATATTATATGGCGGATAAGGATGTGGAAGTCTCCAAAAATTTGAAGAGAAATCTAGAAGATGGCAAAATATTCTAGAATAATCTGGAGTCTTCCAAATAGTCATGTACACAAAGTCCTGTCGGGCCGGACTGAGACCGAGCCCGAGCTTCTTACCAATTGGGCTCGGCCCGGGCCCGTAGTGAGCCAGGCCGGTCCAGGCTCGGGCCCCCTCTCAAAGAGGGGGCCTACTAAGGAAGGCCCTTCAGGCCGGCCCGCGCCGTCCCGATTTCCTGTATGCGGGATTTTAATTCTGCCTAAATAGGCGGGATTTTAATTCCGCCTAAATAGGAGGGATTTTAATCCCACCTAAAATCCCGCCTGTATTAATAAGCGAGATTAATTTATTCCCGCCTAAATATGTGGGATTAAAATTCCGCCTAACAATTGGAAATCTCGTCAGCTGGCGGGATTTCAATGGAAATCCCGCCGGCCTGGGTGCCGGGCCTAGGCTAGGCCCGATGTAACGGTCCCAATTTATTAGGTTACCGTTGCCCTTTTTTTTTCATTTGAATTTCTTTTTTTTTTCTTTATAAACATCAACGAAAACAGGTATATGAAAGATAGAAAATCTCAATATAATCTAAAAGCAACTCACGACCTTCCTTTATTTATGAAACATCTGATACAGTATCATACATATCTAATAGATGACTCAGTATATGAACACAAAAGTGGAGTCATCACAAAATCTGAGTTACATTTAAAGATTTACAACCTGATCATAATACACTATACTTGTAACTCAGATCAAAACTATACTATCACACATGAGTAGACTACTTAAAATAAAACTGGAATTCATCGTGGGGGCAGTCAGAGTCGCGGCAAGCTTCCTTGTGGGCATCCATGTAACCAAAGACAGCTGTGATGACCTCCATCCAGATCTTGTACATCTTTTCCTTACGAGAAGGGGCGCCAGGAGGATTAACGGGAGTAGCCTCCGTTTTTACCTGTTTTAGTTACATTTATATTAGTCAAAGACTAAATGAATTCCCTTTAATAAAATGTTTTAATTGTAAGGATTTTATAGCTTATTCTCATAATTGCGTCATATAGATATGTTTACATTATTATTTTCTTATTATTGAGCTTTTCTTCTTTCGTTCATCCTTTTTCTCATCCAGGTACGTTGCAAATCTCTTTTATGTGGATTTGTATTTGTTCATCACTATCTCTTTTACTTTTCCTTTTATTATCGGGCAATGTTAAGGGAATATTAACAATCTATAACATTTGTATAGCGCGCTTATGTGCCTTTTCATATTCGCACATATTTATTAACGTGCCTTTTCATATTCGCACGTTAACTTTCATTACATAATGATTGTGAGGACATTCACCCCACCTCCACTGTTGGGTTAACCCTTAACTTAGCCCATGTTACTGCTTTATCTTTTTACTTTAACTGAGTGATTTTCTTTCCTTAAACGTGGTCTTTTATGTTATTCATTTTCTTTGTTATGCGATTTCTTTGCATATCCTTACAATACATATCATAAACATAATATATAATTGAACCCTTAAGCAATTAAGAAATTATGTAAATGTGAGAACTCACATTAGCAATTCCTTTTCCCTTGTCCCTTCGACCACCGTCATCACCTTGTTTCCCACCACCTCTCGACGCCATTTCCTAGTAAAAAAATAATTAAGAATAGGTATAAGTTGATGTTTTAATTGTAAATAAAACCTCAAAACATTCTTGACGACCCCACTTGGCCTAATTTGGTCAAGGGTCGTTTAGGGTTCCATGGTTAACGATTTTATTATGGAAATAAGGGTAGTGAAAGGCGCCTTAACCTCCAATAATTATTTAACCTAACTAGGGTTTAATCAATACCCATGAAATTCATGGATTTAGGTTACAAATCCCTTTCAGAAACTTTTTCATTCAAAACAAATTAAAAGTTTCAGAAAACCCTAAACCCTAGGAATCATAATAACTTCCATCCGTGAAAAATCTTGGAAAAGGAAACAAGAGGACTCGAGAGGAAGAGATTACCTTTCAAATGGAAGAAGAATGAGGGAGAACGGAGGAGAAACGAGCTTCCGGTGAGGCTCGGCGGTTTCGGCGTCGTGCGGCTTCCGCTCGCCTTCTGCGGTAAGTGCGGGATCGGGGAAAGCTTGGAATGAACCACGGCTTCTCCGACTTAGATATTATCGGGCGCCGCTTAACGTAGGATCGCCACGATGCATATTAACCGGCATTTGCCGGTTCAAGCTTCTTTGAACCGGTTATTGTTCTTTTCACCCTTTTGCTATGGGCACCTCATTTATTTGGTGTTATCACACCCGACGCCCGGGATTTTCCGAGTGCAGCCCAGGTCGGGCACTAGCTCGGGTTACCGGCTGAAATGGGGGCCCTGTAAGGCCCCCAAGCCCAGCCTAGGCCCGGGCCGAGCCTACCGTGTTTTTTTTCAGACCGGGCTTGGTCTTTTTGAACACTACTACTTCCAGAAGATTCTAGAGTCGTGTATAATACTCTAAAATATTGTGGAATTGTGCTGACATGTCATGGATATTCTAGGAGGATGTAGAATATTTTAGAATATTCTAGAAGAATGTAGAACTTTATAGAGAATTCTATGTGCGCCTAAAAATTTCTAGAATGCGTAGGTTTTGTCCAAATAGGGATTATGCTAGAGTAGTCTAAATACTAATGTAGAATAATACGGAAACTTTACATAGTCATGAGATGAGTGTAGAAGAGTTTAAAAACAGTCTAGAGTATGGTGTTTTTAGAATCTTCTCTTGTTTGAAAGGAAAACTCCTCGGAGGCTATAAAAATGGGATAGATTTTCATTTGTGGGAAACAATCTAAGAAGCAATGTAAGCACGCCATGAAAGAGTCAAGAGTTGTAAAACTTTGAAGTGGCGAATAGAAGTTTGGGTATTTTTTAATGATTTGTCTCCCTCTCCACAGTATACTTGTGTGTGTGTACAATTTAACTGCTAGAGAAAAGATGAAGACTGACTTAACTATTGCGAACGGCCCAAAAAGATGCTAAGGCCGCATAGATCAATGTTTGTGTGCGGGGACAATTTTGTATCCGTGCAATAGGCTCTCTTAAGATACACCATGCCAATCTATCCAAGGTATATTATTGTTGAGAGCAATGCCACAACCATGTATCTGGCTCTGGAGTCATGTCTCTCACTCCTACAATCCATCTTCACTATGTTCCTCATATATTTGGTTCTCAATTTAATTTGTTGTGTGTTAATCTTGCTTAGGCAAATAACTGCTCCAGAACTTTCTTCACTCTTTCTTTGTTATACTGGATCTTCATATATATAATATCATTGGTAAAGAACAATTGGAGATTAAGCTCTACCCTTTAGACATTTCTACTTATGTTCTTGCCTCCATTTCTATTGTTTTCTGACATCCACATCTTGGATATGCTCTTTTAATTCTCCTTTGGACTCTCCATAATGTTTTTTTCCTGATTTCAATTGTGAGTCGTGTTTCTATCGGAATCATCATAGGTCTGTTCCTCTCTTCACCAATAGAGGGTGCTCCCTCTCCTTAATTCACTCAAATGTATGAGATACTTACAAAACATCAAGTCAATCTGGTTTTAAATATTTTGTATGCTTTATTTATGATCACTCAAGATTGACTTGATTATATTTTATGCGAGATTGTTTGAAATTTTGGCATATTTTGCTCTTTTCTCTCTTAAATTCGTAATCATGTTTCCACCGCCATTAAAATAATTCGTTCGATAATGCTCGTGAATATCTAAGTTAAGAATTTCCAAAAAATCTGTATTAGGCATTATTCATCAGATGTTTTGTTAATATACCCCACGACAATGGTATTGTAGAATGTAGAAGTTGTCATACTTGTTCGCTCGATCTCATATATTTCAAATGTGAACGTCCTCATTCCCTATTGTCATTCTATGATTGTCTGCCACTTCATTAATTGGCTCCATCTAATGTTCTCAACTTTGTTTCTCATATCTTCGTCATTTTTCTTCTGACTCCACCTTTGCTCTTACTCCACATATCTTTGTTTGTACATGTTTTGTTCATCAATGAATCTCCCCTGGAGCACCTAGCACCTCATGCACCTAAGTATACCTTTCTCGGGTGCTCTTGGACTCAAAAGGACTATGGTTTCTATCTTCTCAAACTGATAGGCTTGGGGTTTCCACCGTTGTCATATTCCTTGAAGACCATCTCACTTCACCACCTCTCCCACATGTAGTGTAACTAGTTTTCTGTGTCATACCTCCCATGGACGATTCCTCAACTCCCCATCCTTCACCGACATTTTAAAATCCTCAAAGTACTACTAGCATTACAACAAATATTTACCCCTCTATAACTTATAACACATTCAAAGTTCAATATGATGGATCGATGTTCCAACACAATATATCCCTCCAATCAAATAGTTTATCCATCATCGAGCTCCCTATTTAGATCAATCTCTTACAACTACTACTCATGTGTTTGAAGATCGATCTTCCCAATGCTCTTCTCAAAGTTAACATTCAGGCATGATTCATCCTTTATTGAACTTCGGTTCTTTTTTTGCCTGACACTATGACACCTCTTCACATATTTTCTTTTCTCTCTCGGTTACCACTGCTTATGTTCATGAGGCATTACGGCATCCAAGGAGACATGTTGCAATGGGTGAGGAGATGCAAGCCCGCAAGACCAAACGTACTTGGAATATTGTGCTCTTAGCAACCGGCCATTCTAAGGTTGGTTGACTATGTGTTCATTGTTAAGAACAAAATGAACAAGGAGCTTTAATGGTCCGCAGATTTACTAAGTAGCATAGAATTAATTGTTAGGACACTTTCTCTTTGATGATGAAGTTAGATATTGTTCATATCCTAATCTCACATGTTGTTCATCGCTGCTGGAAACTTCATCAACTTGATATTAAGAATGTTTTTCTCAACGTCAATTGTTAGAAGATGTCTGCATGCAAGAATCACCTGAATATGAGACTACGGGGGATTTTCTTGTTTGCTATCTATGGAAATCTATATGGTCTTAAGAAGTGTCTTCGAGCCTGATTTGAGAAGTTTAGTCAAGTGGTTCTTGCTAGAGTTCAAACATAGCTATTTTGACTTTTTCCTTTTTATCCATCTTCGTTAGGAGGGCACGTGATTCTTCTAGTTTATGTTGATGATATCTTTATCACTGACAACATTGTTGTGGTGATCTCTGTTAGAAAAGCCTACTTTAGGGCCCATTTAGGGGCCCATCCTTTTCTCTTCTCTCTCTATTTGTATTAGTCCCACATCTTGGTTTGGGATTTCTCTCTTTCTTCTTCCCTATATAAATGTATTCATACTTGTAATTATCAATTCAAGAAGTATATAAAAGGTTTGGAGCTTTCTCTACATGGTATCAGAGGGACCGGTCCTCAGCCTGCGGTTTTGCCTTTCTACCCGCCAGCTCGCCTAGCTTCTGCGGACTGCTCGCCTCCTTCCCGCCTAGTATGGTTGTTAGGATCGCGATCCAGATCATAGGATCTTACGATCCTACGATCCAAATTTTTTAAATCGATCCTGATTTTGTAAAGCGATCCTCGATCCGACCCTACTATCAGATCCGATCCTACCTTGAAACGATCTCATCTAGGATCTCGATCCTGACAACCTTGCCGCCTACCCGCCTCATTCCGGTCTGCGGCTCTATCCGCTCCGGTTGCGGCCTTCCTTCTCTTATCCGCATAGCTTCTGCGGACTGCCCTCTTTGTTTCCGCTTCTCTTCTTCTCCTCTGTGGTTCCACCCTCCTCAGGGTTCTTATAGCCATCTTCTCCTCTGACCCGTGGGGACCACCTCCTTATCCGCTGCGGACTCTCATCCTTTCCGCCGCGAGCTCTTCTCCTTGCTGCCACGCGCTCTTCTTCTTCGCTGCGAGCTCACTTCTTATCCGCGGCGAGCTCCTCTCCTCTTGACCGCTACGGTCTCCTTGCTGCTTGAGTTCTTCAACCTCGCGGTCTCCTCTTCTCCGCTGCGAGCTCCTCTCCTTATCCGCTGCGGACTCTCCTTTTAACCGCGCCATCTCTTCTTCTATCCGCTCGAGCTTCTCTACTCGCGGACTTCTCCTTCCCCGCAACGGGCTCTTCTCTTGTTCGCCGCGAGTTCCTCTCCTCTCGCCCTTTCGCGTGGTTGTTTCTGGACTCTTGCCGCGGCCTGCCTCCTCTTCTCGCGGCCTCGTCTTGTCGCTTGCTCTACCCGCGCGGACACCCTTTCTGTCTACCCGCTGCGGTCTCTCTTTCTGTCCGCCGCGGACCCTTCCTCTTACTGCTTTGAGTTGTTTTACTCGCGGTCTCGTCTGCTGACCGCTCGAGTTCCTAGCTCGCAGTATCTTGCTTCCCGCTGTGACCTTTCCTTACCAGTGGGAGTTCTCCTCTCTACCTCTATCTGCGGCTATTCACCTGACCGTGCAGGCTTTCCTTTCCGCATTTTGGTCGCGATCTGCCTAATCGCTGGTGTGACCGTGCGGACTGATCCCCTTCTCGCTGCGGCCTCCCGCTCTACCTCTTCTTGGTGCGACCTGCTCCTTCTCGCTGCGGTCTGGTCCTTCCCGCTGCGGCCTGGTCCTTCCCGCTGCGGCCTGGTCCTTCCCGCTGCGGCCTGGTCCTTCTCGCGGCGACTTCCTTCCCCGGGTTTTCCCCGTTGCCGCTTCTCGACTCGCTAAGGCTGTGTTTTCCTTGGCCCGGTCTGTCTTTATCCGCCCGGTCTGGTTCCTTTTCGCCAGGTGTTTGCTTATGTTGCGGTCTTCTCCTAACCGCGCAGCCTGCGTGTTTCTCGCCGCTGCAGACT
Source organism: Platanthera zijinensis (assembly GCA_039513925.1). Classification (NCBI taxonomy): domain Eukaryota; kingdom Viridiplantae; phylum Streptophyta; class Magnoliopsida; order Asparagales; family Orchidaceae; genus Platanthera; species Platanthera zijinensis. The sequence goes on from CM077085.1 coordinate 15,418,733, forward strand.
GTTCTTACCGCGCTGGTCGTGGCCGTTTCTTGCTGCTGATGCGCTGACCGCTGCGGATTATTCCTTGCAAAATGATCCGCTGTCCTCCGGGCTCTGTGGTGTCTGTTTCCGATGGTGATACCTCCTGCCTTGCTCACAGCTCATCCTGGATTTTGGATTCCGGGGCCTCTCACCACATTACATCACGAAAACCACCACAATATTTGAACGACGTGCATCCCCAGTTCATTACTGTTGCTAGTGGGGACACACTTCCCGTCTCTGGTGCGACAGATATTAACCTCACTCCCTCCATTACTCTTCGCTCTGCTCTTCATGTTTCGGGCTCTCCGTTCAACCTTCTCTCTATTGGTCGCCTCACTGTTGATCTCGATTGTGCTGTTATTTTTTTTTCTAACTCGTGTGTTGTGCAGGATTGCAAGACGCAAACCATCATTAGAAAAGGGCATCTGTCGAATGGTCTCTATATCCTTAATCCGTCTCCCCCAACGGTGCTGTCGTCTATTAGCTCAGTTGACTGACATCGACGTCTGGGTCATGCTCCTCTACACATCCTCAAAAAATCTCTCCCAGACGTGTCCTTCCACGAGTTCACGTGTGAGTCCTGTATCTATGGGAAACATCATCGCTCTACGTTCTCACCACATTCTTCTCGGCGTCCTGCTCCCTTTGATCTTGTTCACTTTGATATTTGGGGCCCTTATAAAATTACAAGTGTTTTTGGATACCGTTACTTTGTCACATTTGTCGATGACTACTCTCGGGTGACCTGGCTTTATCTCCTTCGTGACCGCTCTGAATTGCCCGGTGTATTCCGTACCTTTTTCCTTGAAACTCGCAACCAGTTCTCCACAACCATTAAAACCCTCCGCACCGATAATTCCCGTGAATACACTAGTCATACCTTTTCTCACCTCTGTGCGGAGTTTGGGATCATCCATCAGACCTCCTGTGTCTATATCCCCCAACAAAATGGCGTTGCTAAACGCAAGAATCGCCACCTGCTCGAGGTCACCCGCTCCCTTATGATTCAGATGAATGTCCCAAAACAATATTGGAATTTTGCAGTTTCAACCGCTTGCACTCTTATTAACCGCATGCCTTCCTCTATCCTCAATTTTGCGGTTCCTTTTAATCTCCTTTTCCCCTCCCAACCTCCATTCTCCATCACCCCACGCGTGTTTGGGTGCGTATGTTTTGTTCATCATCTTGACCCGTCCACTGACAAGCTTGCCCCCCGTGCCACTAAATATATGTTTGTGGGCTATTCTCGAACTCAGAAGGGTTACGTTTGTTTTTCTCCCACGGATCGCAAGGTGGTTACTTCTGCTGATGTCACCTTCCTCGAAGATCAGTCGTATTACTCTCAACCTATTGACCCTCCTCCTCCGCCACCTCTCCCGCGCCCTGTTATTCCCGTAAATTTCACCATTCCACCTCTACTTTCCACACCCATCCCACCTAAACCACCTACACCACCAGTCATTCGTGTGTACACTCGACGTCCTCCCTCATCCACTACCCTACGAGAGCTGCCCCGCTCTAATGATGCTTTGCAACCTGCGGCTCCGACAACTGCTTCCACTGCCCACTCGATGGCCAACTTTGTCTCTCTTCACCGCCTTTCTCCAGAACTCCGTCAGAGTGCTCTCTCTTTATCCTCTATATCCACCCCAAATTCTATACAGGAGACTCTTCACCACCCCGGATGGCGGGTGGCCATGGAAGATGAAATGCGGGCTCTCTGGGCTAACCGAACTTGGGATCTGGTTCCTCTTCCTGCAGGTCAATCCTGTGTTAGCTGCAAGTGGATCTTTGTTATTAAACATGCGGCGGATGACACCGTTGAGCGTCTAAAGGCCCGCCTCGTGGCCCGGGGTTTTACTCAGCAACATGGCCTTGATTATGAGGAAACCTTTTCTCCGGTGGCCAAATTGAACACGGTCCGCGTTCTTCTCTCCCTGGCTGTTCATCGTCATTGGCCACTTTATCAGCTGGATATTAAGAACGCGTTTCTCAACGGAGATCTGCAAGAGACTGTTTACATGCACCAACCTCCCGGGTTTGAGACCACGGGGGAGTCTCGGGTCTGTCATCTTCTGAAATCTATTTATGGTCTCAAACAGTCCCCGCGCGCTTGATTTGAAAAATTCAGCAAGGTTGTCTGTGATATTGGCTTTATTCGAAGCTCGGTTGATTTTTCCCTCTTCACCCGACACCGGTCAACCGGAACTGTGATCCTACTTGTCTATGTTGACGATATCCTCATTACTAGCGACGATATTACAGGGATACAACATATCAAGAAGCAGTTAAATTCCACTTTTCAGACCAAAGATCTTGGCAACCTTCGGTATTTCCTTGGGCTTGAGGTTGCACGATGCCCTGATGGTCTTGTGTTATCCCAACGGAAGTATTGTATGAACCTCCTTCATGATGCCGGTTATTCTGGATGCAAACCTGCGGATACTCCTATGGATGCAAATCACAAACTCTCAGCCCACAGCTCTGACTCCGACAAGCTCCTTACAAATCCAGAATATTATAGACGCTTGGTTGGGAAGCTGATCTACCTTACGGTCACTCGACCAGATATCTCTTTTTCTGTGGGAGTCGTAAGTCGTTTTATGCATGCTCCTCGGACATCTCACTTCTAGCTGTCGAGCGCATTCTTCGATATCTCAATCGCTCCAGAACAAGGGCTTGTGTACAAGCCATCCACATCTCTATCCCTTGTTGCGTACTCTGACGCTGATTATGCCGGGTCCATTGATGATAGGCGTTCCACAACAGGTTTTTGTACCTACTTTGGTGGACATCTCATAACCTGGCGTAGCAAGAAACAGAATGTGGTTGCTCGCTCTTCTGCTGAAGCTGAGTACCGCGCTATGACTGCTGTTGTTTCCGAGTTAACTTGGCTTGAGAGCCTTCTGAGAGACTTGAGTGTTTGTCTCTCATCACCAGCGACCCTATTTTGTGACAGTCAAGCGACAATCCATATTGCCAAGAATCCAGTCTTTCACGAACGCACAAAGCATATTGAAGTTGACTGTCACTTTATCCGAGAAAAGGTACAGACAAAGAAGATAGATTTGGAGCATGTTCCTGCTGCAAGCCAAGTTGCTGACATCCTGACTAAAGCTCTCTCCCGACCACTATACTACCAGTTTTTATCCAAGCTTGGTGCCTATGACTTGTACGCTCCAGCTTGCGGGGGAGTGTTAGAAAAGCCTACTTTAGGGCCCATCTAGGGGCCATCCTTCTCTCTTCTCTCTCTATTTGTATTAGTCCCACATCTTGGTTTGTGATTTCTCTCTTTCTTCTTCCCCTATATAAATGTATTCATACTTGTAATTATCAATTCAAGAAGTATATACAAGGTTTGGAGCTTTCTCTACAATCTCTATGGTCAAGTTTCACTTGATAGAATAGCACCAAAGATCTTGTTCTTTTTTGCCTTTTTTTAGGATTGAGGTGGCTTCTTACGGTGATTTTTGTATTCTCTCTCCAAGAAAGTACTGTACCAAGTTTCTTCAAGATGCGGGTTATTTGAGATATAGACTCGTCGATATGTCCATGGAAGCTAATTTTAAGCTTTCCGCTGTTGAATCTTCCTTAGATCTCTTGCCACCTAATTTGGTATTTTATTTATCAGAGATTGGTTAAAAATTCATTTATTTAACAGTTGCTGCCCTGACATCTCATTTATTGATAGCCTGGCAAGCCAATTCATGCACACTCCACAAGGCTCTCACCTATAGGCCATTGAGCTTATTCTAACTTCTGCCTAAATCGCTCTCATGGCGAGGAACTTTTCTATCATTAACAATCCACCCCATCACTTATGACCTATTCTTACATCGATTATGATGAATCTATTTACGGCCGCCGATTGACATGCGAGCTTTGTACTTTCTTTAGAGGCAATCTCATCACATGGAAAAGTACAAAGCAACTGATGGTTGATGCTCGCTCAACAACTAAGCTTGTACACCACTCGATTTCCTTTGCGGTTTCCAAGCTTACTTGGCTCAAAAGACTCCTAACCAATCTTGATGCTCTCTCCCTGTTTCTGCCATACTTCTTTGTGACTATCAAATTCAGGTTCATTTTGCTGAAAATACTGAACACACCATTTATGTCAAAGTTGATTGTCATTTTATCCAGTAGTAAGTCAAGCTTCGAGAAATATGACATCGACATGTTGCTGCCTCCTCCCAGGCTGCCGACATCGCGCTCACTATATCTTCGATTTCTTTTCAAGCTTAGCTCATACGATATGTATGCTTCAGCTCACGTGTAGTGTTAATTATTCTTACGGTGCTTCTTGTATTTTCTCCCACATTGAGTCCATGATTTTAGGTTTATACATTTCTTGTATAAATAGACCCTTAGCCTTTTTGGAATAAATAAGTGAGGAACAATCTTTCTATCATTTTTGTTCGACAATTATTGTTCGCTATTTTGAAAAACTTTTGTATATATAGATGTGTCAAAAACCTCTGTAAAAGGGGCAAAACTAAAAGGATCTCAATTGAATAGACATCAAATAGATTTAAATTTAAGGCACCTCAAAAACAATTATTGAATATGACCATACTTGATGAATTAGTTGTAGCCGTGGAGAGCAATTTGTAGATGTCAAGCTCATCCGTAACCATTTCGGAAAACCATGATCTCTTATTGCTAATCTTCAGCTTGAACTTTTATTTGATATATCATAAACAAGTGTAAAAACACATCGCTAAACAAACAAACTTATGTAGGTAAATTCGTACTCTGAATCCTTACAATTTGATTACAGGTTGGTGGAGTTACCTGCATGTATTGTCGTTGGTCTGATGGGATTGCTTGTGGATGTCCCACTTTACACTGTTATAGCATTGATAAAGAGTCCTTTCATGCTTTTCAAAGGCTGGCAGAGGTTGCTTCATGATCTTATAACCCGAGAAGGTCCATTTCTTGAAACGGCTTGTGTTCCAGTGGCTGGTTTGGCCATTCTTCTCTGGCCTCTCGTTGTCGTGGGGAGTGTTCTTTTGGCTATCATCTCAAGCATCTTTGTTGGTTTATATGGTTCTGTGGTTGTATTTCAGGCGAGTGTATAATATAATATAAACTTCCCTTTTGGTAATCTTCCTGGAGAACATCTATGATTTGTTGGACGTGGAATTTTTTACTATTTCAAATAACATGTTTGCAGGAAAGATCTTTTAAAAGAGGCATTTCTTATGTGGTTGCCATAGTTGCCAAGTTTGATGAATATACTAATGACTGGCTTTATCTTAGAGAAGGGTCTTTTCTTCCAAGGCAATGCCTCTTTTTTTTCTTTGTTCTATTTTTGAATTAACTACTGACTTTTATATATCGGCATTGCCACACATTTTCTAACCTTTCCTTTTTGAATGATTCTTGTTCTGAGCAGGCCTCACTACCGCAAGAGGAAAACATCTCACTCATCATCAGAGCTATCTGTTGGTACCAGTAATGGTAAAGTAAAGGGTGGTTCTGGTCCACTAGAAGCCCCTGCAATGTTTATGTCAAGCTTGGCTCCTTCGAGGTCTGTTAGAGAGGTGATACAAGAGGTGAAGATGGTGCAGGTACTCTTCCTTTCCCATCAGTGTGTCAAAGTGGTCTGTCTTAATGCCAAAACATAAAGGGGAAATGTGCTTATTGAAAATTCTTTCAAACACGTTTGGGTTGGCGATGTAATATGGATCCAAGTGTATGACAGATGAGAATGCTAAGATGGAGGATGCACGACAAAACTATGAAGAATAAATTAAAAAAGAGTTATTTATTGAAGATATGATAATTGAAGACTTAGTGACGTAGATTTCGGAAACTTTGGGTCGTCAGGAACCAACAATTTATTTACTTGACTCATGCTCTAGCTGCCAGAGAGAACTTTCTTATAAGAACACTGAGGCGTGGTTAAGACCTTCTCAGACTATTTAAAAAAGAATTTAATCTCTGTGCCATAAGTTAAATTAGATAAATGAAATGAACTAAAGCCCATTGTAAAGGCCCACTATAAAGACCCATGTATCTTTTTATTGTTTTTAGTCCCACACTTCTAATATTGGTTTGCGTTCTCCTCCTTTGTGTGAGGCCCCCATTTTAGACCCCACAATTTTTCTGCATCTAAGTTGTATTCAAGACATTCGTCCTAGACTGAAGTAAGGCTAGTGAGTACAAAATAAAACACATAATAAACACGTACCTCATACCTTGTATCATTTAACGAGTCGTTTCTGTTTCTCTGCAATCCGCTTCACTTTACTTTGCGTACCTAAAGTCACGTCAGGTACCTAAACAAAATTGGCGACGGGCTTAGTCATAAAATATGACTAAGTGAGGTGAATACCTCTTTAATTGTTGTACATACATAAGAAGAATTAAACATAGTAGTAAACATATTTCTATACCAACCCGTTTTTGTACCAGTAATGAAGCTGTATAGCAATAGTATAACTGTAATGGTCGTTTCCATAAAACAATAGAAGCAATTATAGAACAATAATCTTCAGTAGCTATATATTCGTATCAGTGTAAGAAAGAAAGCTATGTAACAGTGTCAGTGCAAGTATGTAAAGTATACCAGTATCAGTGCAAGAAGGTAAGCTATGAGACAATGTAGTCATGAAAGTAATGTAACTGTAAAACCATATCAGTTCGCATGTTCATTAGCAATGTATCGGTGTAACCGTATAACCATACTTTCTTATGTTATCTTTTACATTAGGTAATGTTAAGGGTAACTGTCACAGTATCCGTTTCCATATTTCAGTATTTCAGTTTTTGGGCCCGACCTCTCAGGGTCTACAATGTCCAAATCAGTACGTTCAATACGGGTCTATGCCTTTCGGCCGACTGATTTGACAAACCATTAGTATCCTTTATGCGCATTCACGTTCAGTTATACCCTTATCATTACCATGCATCGATGCATTTTTTATTTATGTTAGCTGTATGCAATTCGTTAATATACTTAAGGTTTGTTTGTTTATTAATCCCCTCAGAAGCTAATCGCTTGTTTGTCTTTGTACAAGGCCTTACATAATTGCGACAATCATTATCAATGATATAAAATTATTCCATGCTAGCATATGCGAGTAACAATATATTTGGCATTCTAATAATAAGAGTGCGCATAATGCAAAAGAGAGTAGTAAAACATAAATTTAAACAGGTAGCTCTCACCATCAATCGTTCTTTTATTTTCTTGCTCTTCATGGCATTATTGCGTCTATTTGGAGATGTCATCCTTCGCGATATTTATATAGAAATCGTATCATTTATCGGGGTTGCACCTCGCTATAGTTACAATGTTAAATAATATGATGACATCATTTGGAAGCTGCTCAAAAACAGTAAATAACAATTGAACTAACATTACTCTTAACTGCCACTACAAACCCAACAAACACCTAAGAAATTTAAATTACATTAGCCGGCCATATAAGTGATACCATATAGCTTCTAATTGATATCATCCAGCCAATAACAACCTACAACAATCCACTACTAACCAGTACACAACTGGTCAATAGAAGCCCCTTGATAACCATGACATTGACATTTAAGGCTGTCTTAGACATTAAAAGGGCAAAACATATTTATATCATTCATTAACTCTCTACCGAACATTAACCAAAAGTGAATCATGAGTCCTGTACCAATTGGTACCACCATTCAATATCCATACAAACTCCCATTTCCCCTAATTGGACAAGAGAAAAGAAGACTTTTCTGAAGTTAACTCAAAGTATGCTAACAGCACTCAAACAAAAGAGGTATGTTCTGCACCAAATGGAAAAACATAGCAAGGACCTTACCCCCATGAAGTATTACATGGAGAGGCACATGCCCATGTGTTGCACTAAACGTAAATCAACATTCATTAAGGATTCCGACAGCAAATCATAAAGAGAAAGAGGAGCAATAACAGCTGGCCAAGCTCATCCAGATAGAATAACCATAACTGGAAAGAAGAAAAGAAACAGTCATGCACAACGTTGTCCTAACCAAGAAGAAATAACAGTACCCATAACAATAACAACATCGTCAACCAATGAGATCCAAAGGGGCAGCACCAGTCGGCCCTAAAATCAGCCATATTTCCCTCAAAATTCCTCCTCAACTAGAGAAGTAAGACTAAAATTGACATCCCGATTCTCATACAATCCCTCAAACTCGAAGTATCATGAACTCCAACCCACATAAAGAAAACATAAGGCTCCATTCGTTTTGTAGGAATTGAAATGCAGGAATTGGAATTAACTTCAATTCCAATTCCCGCAGGAATTGGAATTGAAGTCAATTCCAATTCCGTGGTTCGGCTAAATGCAGGAATTTTGTCACGGGAATTGGAATTATTAATTTCACTATTCCGCTCAATATTAGAATTTTTCCGTCTGAGCGTGCATTTTTTGCCCGGCGCGCATTTTTTCGCCTGAGCGCATATTTTTTTGCCCGGACGCGCATTTTGTGCCCTGGAGCGCATTTTTCGCAGGGCGCGTAGTTTTCGCCTGACCACACATTTTTTTTGCCCGGACGCACATTTTTCGCCTGCCGAAAAATGTGAACCGGGGTGAAAAATGCGCGCCCGGGCGAAAAATTCTGGACCGGGTGAAAAATTCGCGCCCAGATGAAAAATTTGCGGCCGGCCAGAAAATGCGCGCCCGGGCGAAAAATTCTTGCCCGGGCTAAAAATTCGCACCCGGGCGAAAAATTCAGCTCGGGTGAAAAATTCGCGCCCAGGCGAAAATTGTGGGCTCGGACGAAAATGTGCGCCAAAGCAAAAATGCGTGCCCGGACAAAAACTGAGCGCCCAGGCGAAAAATGTGCGCCCGGGCGAAAAATGGGTGTCTCGGCAAAAAATCCGCAAGCCTACTCGTCCATCCACCCAGCGATTCAATGCATAGTGGCCCGTGTAGTCTTCCATCCCGCCTGAAGAAGCATTGCGTAGCGGTATTGCATAGGAGTAGTTGTTAGTGTTTTACTTTATTTTTTCGCAACAATCAAAACCCCCCTTCGTTAACTCCGACCTAAGGACTTTAATCTCAAGTCCTCCTCGAAATGAACTCCACCTTACTGTGTTCCTTGAGAGATCGATACTTGGGAAAATTCGCCCAATTTATATTACTTGTGCCACCGGTACACTTGCCGTTTAACGCATCAAGTTTTTGGCGTCATTGCCGTTCAACGGTCTTTGACTTTGCCCTAAAAGTCGAGCTTTAGTGTTTTACATTTGCATTTTGGGATGTGATGTTGTGATATTCATTGTGAATATGTGGATGTGCTCCAAAGCTTCTATTTGCTGAAACTGTTTAAAGAAAAGAAAAGGATTTGAAAAAATATATGTGAAAATGAAAAATAAAAAAAAAGTATGATTGAAAATCCTATTGGAGATGTGATTGTAATTGGAGTAGGCGGTGCACACACCCATATGTTAAAAGTTAAGTCTGGGGGTGTAGTGTACCCACATGTATTTGGGTTAGCGGATGGATTCTTTTTTTTATGCTAGCTCATTTGGGTTAGGTGCGTAGCCTTTCTGTTTATCTTTGTTTACCTCACCGAAACCCAAGCCCCATCTCTTTACCTAAAGTCCTACGAATTCACACTTGAGTCGAACTAGTACCGTGGAGAGAGTGTGAACGGGCAAGCGTATGGTCCCCGACATTGGTGGATTCCTTTGGAGGTGATCCTGAGCCCCGGTCTCTGACAAAGCTCATCTTAGTTGTCATGAATCACAACGGCGCCAAAAACTTGATGCGTTGAACGACAAGTGTACCGGTCGCACAAGTAATATAAAATGAGCGAATTTTCCCAAGTATCGATCTCGAGGGAACACAATAAGGTGGAGTTAATTTTGAGGAGGACTTGAGATTAAAGTCCTTAGGTCGGTGTTTACGAAGGGGGGTTTAGATTGTTGCAGAAGAAGAAAATAAAACACTAACAACTACTCCTATGCAACGCCGCTATGCGATGCTTCGCCAGTCGGGATGGAAGACTACACGGGCCGCTATGCACCAAATCGCTAGGCAGATGGACGAGTAGGCTTGCGGATGAGGTGGTGAGAATGGCGGAATGAGGGTCAAGAGCACCTCTTCGTTACGCACGCCACTAGCAATTGCTAGTGCGACAAAACCGGATGTGGTGGCGGATGGAAATAAAGACGCTCCTCAAGCAACTAAAGAAGTAAAGCAATACAGAAACACATAGACATGAATCTAATAAAGCATACAACTAAAGAGCGACAACATCTACAAATGAAGTTTTAACACACATATACAACAAGAAAGCAAGAACAAGTCAAGAGATCGGCCGAATCCGAAGGCTCGTCGAGGGGTCGCGGAAGGAATCGCCGGGTTGTCAATCCGCGTCCAAGCCCGGTCCTGAACTACGTCCGGGGTAGAGAAGGGCTGTCACTACCTTCCAATGGACCTGTCTTCTTCGTGTCACGATGCGGAAGAAAGTTGCAAGCTTCCCTTTGCTTGTTGGATACAATGTCAAAACCTTTCTTGAAGCTCAAGGATAAAGGAGGAGGCCGAGAGGAAGCTCCGACTTGGATTTGGCGGTTAAAGCTTGCCTAGAGCACCTCCGTACGGTGGAAGATGAAGGAGGACGGCGAAATCCCTCCTCGGAGACGAAAACGGCGGAGAAATGTCGGGGACTCTCGAATTATGGCGAAACCTGCGAATTTATATACAACAGAAATAACAATGCGCACGATCACTTGCGCACGACCAGTGGTCGTGCGCACTATGTCCAGTGATCGTGCGTATTTGCATGACAGAACTCAAGGAAAACTGGGATAACACGCACGAGCAGTGACGCACGACCGGTGGTCGTGCACACTATGTCTAATGGTCGTGCGATTACCCCAGACAGAACTCCAGGAAAAATGGAATCAATGCACACGATCAGTGGCGCACTGTGTCCAGTGGTCGTGTGTTTGCCCCAGACAGAACTTGGAAAAATGAAGACTAGTGCGCACGATCAGTGGCGTACGACCAGTGGTCGTGCACAATAGATCCGATGATCGTGCGCAGTATTCCTTTTTCCAAACAATCCCGGAACACGCACATGACCCCTGTACCAATAGGAAAAACAAATCACTGATATGTGCAGACATTCCAGGCAACCACAAGAAGAAGTACAATATATAAAAGTAACAAAAATACACAATCACGAGCCTAAGTGTGCACTTCCTATAGAAATAAAGATAAGATGAAATATATACGATAACGAACTAAAAGTGAAGTGCATTCGAAAGAAAACTAGCCCAAATGAGTCCGAAAATCACTATATAAATATGACTCATCATACCCCCAGACTTACCTGTTTGCGTGTCCCGAGCAAACAAAATCTATGCAGATAGGGAAAATAAACTGGCTAATCATAGAAATTAAGATACGGAGTAGCATGCGAAGTCGCATGCTCGCGCGCATAAAAATATAATAGAGGAAATTTCTAAGTATTCAAAATAGTTTATACTTTTCACAATGCGTATCAAAATTTTATTACTACTAAAAAATGGAATCACGGTGAATCTTCCGGTCACGCGTAGGGAGAAAGTAGGCAAGCCACTAAGGTGAGCTTTGCCAAAGACCGGGGCTCAGGATCACCTCCAAAGGAATCCACCAATGTCGGGGACCATACGCTTGCCCGTTCACACTCTCTCCACGACACTAGTTCGACTCAAGCGCGAATCCGTAGGACTTTAGAGTAAGAGATGGGGCTTGTGTTACAGTGAGGTAAACAAAGATAAACAGGAAGGCTATGCACCTAACTCAAATGAGCTAGCATAGAAAAGAGAATCCATCCGCTAATCCAAAATACATGCGGGTACACCACACTCCCAGACTTAACTTTTAACATATGAGTGTGTGCACCGCCTACTCCAAATACAACCACATCTCCAATAGGATTTTCAATCATACTTTTTCTTTTTTTCACTTTTCATTTTCACATATATATTTTTCAAATCATTTTCTTTTCTTTAAACAGTTTCAGCAAATAGAAGCTTTGGAGCACATCCACATATTCACAATGAATATCACCACATCACATCCCAAAATGCAAATGTAAAACACTAAAGCTCGACTTGGGTGTGCGACTAGGACCGGCTATGACGCTTTGGTGAGATAATGGTGGAGCTGAATCAAAAAAAGGGGTAGGCACAACGGGGCTTAGCGAGGATAAGACGTTAGGAACAGTACAAAGCTCAACCGGGCTAAAATGATGGCCTACATCACACTCACGTTAGACTAACCATGCACCAATGCTTCGAGAGTAGTTTGGGGCAAGTTCTTAGCCACCAAGAAAGATGATCCTTCCTCCTGACTCGAGCAAAACGAGTCTAGTGACGGCTACACACATCCCTACACTACCGTTTGATTCACACCGGATTCACCAATTTTTGAGTAGAATAAAAAGTATTTACGCAAATAACAAAATATAAAACTATAAGCATACAGAAAAATTAAATTTACTCCAATTTCTATACGAGACGAGAGCACTCGACTAAGAGCACTGCAAGAGTCAACATTTTACTCCGTCTCACAATCCTATGCCAGCACAATAATTTTTCCAAATCATTAAAAAGAAACGAGTTTAACTCGCAACACGCTAACAACTATGCACACGCTCATGTGGGTGCAGTGGTGTGCGATGCAATGAACTAATCAAAATAAAACAATAAAAGCTTCTAGTATGCACATGAAATGTGCGCGTGCAAAAGGTAACAAATACAGGCTCTCCCCCAGACTTAAACTAATTTACACAACATATGATATTGAAATTAAAATCAGATAGAGACGAGGGAAGAGGTTACCCAATGCTCAGCCAGTGAGCATACCAGAAGACACTTGAAAAACAGAGGCAAGCCCGCTAAACGAAGAATCACAACCCCGCCAATACGAAGTTGCCAAGAATACCTGCAGGGGCGAGCTCCGCAAAAGAAAAATAGACAAAATACAAAGAAATACTAAAGCTAAAATAGACATGAAAAATAAAAATGCAGAAAATATAAGATAACTACTGGGATTATTGTCATTCCAGTACGACGTATTAAATTTTATACATTTCTAGCTAATGGGCCTATGAAAAGAAAAGTTCACAGGTAACTGTTCCATTATCTGTTTCGGTAACGGGTACTGATACGGCGATAAAACAGTTACCCCTCTACCTAAATAATAATACCTGCCCAACACAGGTAGAGGAAATAGGAAGTAAGAAGAGGAGGAGCGCCGGTCCTCACTCATTTCACCACAAAATAAATCCTTGCCCAGCAAGGTATCGTCTACAGGGAGACGGCAGGAGGAGAAAACAATAAATGGAGCTTCCTCAACAAAGGAGGAATCAACCTCCTTGCGAAAGAGGATGCTATCATCCATCACTTGAGTTGAAAGTTCCAATTCCTCCTGAAGCACCTACGAAGACTCAACCCGCACAAGCTCAGATATAGAAAGGGGATCAAGAAATAAAGAAGATGAAGAACTAAAATAATCAAAAATAGGGGGAGTGGTCCCGGTCTCACTCCCAGCAGGATCCAAACATAGATCATCGTCGGTATCATCAACCGACTCATTAAAACAAGGAGTAGATAATTCTTGCAAAAAAAGCGGAGGAACAACAACATCAGAGAAAATATGAGCGGGTTCCTTCGGGGGTGAATCAACAAGAGGGGAAGAAAGCATAGGGAGAGACGGCACCACAATGTCGTCACATCGATCAGCAGAAAGTCTGATGGGTATATCCGCAGCAGTCCCCCATAGACAAGGTGGTACTGTGAATATATCATCAGAATCAGAAGGGGCAGCCAATTGAGAGGTGGATGGAACGAATCGGATACCCGGTTCATCCTCCTCCAACTGGCGCTGAAATTTTGCGCAATCTTTCAACACATGCTCGGTGCTACGACAATACAAACACCGTTTTCCATTACTCAGTCCTGGTGGGATCGGAGAGGAATACGAAAAAGGTGAAGGCGTAGAAGAGAAGTGACCATAAGACTTGAGTATGGTGTATGAAGTACCATAAGAGGACGGTGCTCCATACACTGAACCATGAGAATTATGCTCACTATCTTCAGTGGGGCACTCATCACTTCCATGCCTAGAATCCCCGCACCATCTACAACGGATATTCAAATAAGAGAACATTGTGAAACAAGAAAGAATTTACCACAAGAAATATTCTAAGCAAAAATTAACTACACACCAGCAGATAAAAGAAAATGAATGCCTGCTGCTGAAAACTTAAAACTAGAAAAGGAACAAAGAAAAATAAACAACAAAATTTTAAAACTAAAGCAAAGAATAAACATGATATGAATAATTGGAAAAGGGCTTCTATATCCTATCTGCCTCTTCAAAAACTCACACGACTGTGTTCCCCGGCAACGACGCCAAAAACTTGATGCGTTGAACGACAAGTGTACCGGTCGCACAAGTAATATAAAATGAGCGAATTTTCCCAAGTATCGATCTCGAGGGAACACAATAAAGTAGAGTTAATTTTGATGAGGACTTGAGATTGAAGTCCTTAGGTCGGTGTTTACGAAGGAGGGTTTAGATTGTTGCGGAAGAAGAAAATAAAACACTAACAACTACTCTTATGCAACGCCGCTATGCGATGCTTCGCCAAGCGGGATGGAAGACTACACGGGCCGCTATGCACCGAATCGCTAGGCGGATGGACGAGTAGGCTTGCGGATGAGGTGGTGAGAATGACGGAATGAGGGTCGAGAGCACCTCTTCGCTACGCACGCCACTAGCAATTGCTAGTGCGACAAAACCGGATGTGGTGGCGGATGGAAATAAATGCGCTTCTTAAGCAACTAAAGAAGTAAAGCAATACAGAATCACATAAACATGAATCTAATAAAGCATACAACTAAAGAACGACAACATCTACACATGAAGTTTTAACACACATATACAACAAGAAAGCAAGAACAAGTCAAGAGATCGACCGAATCCGAAGGCTCGTCGAGGGGTCGCGGAAGGAATCGCCGGGTTGTCAATCCGCGTCCAAGCTCGGTCCTGAACTACGTCCGGGGTAGAGAAGGGCTGTCACTACCTTCCAATAGACCCGTCTTCTTCGTGTCACGATGCGGAAGAAAGTTGCAAGCTTCCCTTTGCTTGTTAGATACAACGTCAAAACCTTTCTTGAAGCTCAAGGATGAAGGAGGAGTCCGAGAGGAAGCTTCGACTTGGATTTGGCGGTGAATGCTTGCCCGGAGCACCTCCCTACGGTGGAAGATGAAGGAGGACGGCAGAATCCCTCCTCGGAGACGAAAACGGCAGAGAAATGTCGGGGACTCTCGAAGTAGAGCGGAACTTGCGAATTTATAGACAACGGAAATAACAATGCGCACTATGTCCAGTGATCGTGCGTATTGGCATGGCAGAACTGAAGGAAAACTGGGATAACGCGCACAAGCAGTGGAGCACGACCGGTGGTCGTGCGCACTATGTCTAATGGTCGCGCGATTCCCCCAGACAGAACTCCAGGAAAAATGGAATCAATGCACACGTTCAGTTGCGCACGACCAGTGGTCGTGCGCACTGTGTCCAGTGGTCGTGCGTTTGCCCCAGGCAGAACTTGGAAAAATGAAGACTAGTGCACACGATCAGTGGCGCACGACCAGTGGTCGTGCGCAATAGATCCGATGATCGTGCGCAATAGATCCGATGATCGTGCGCAATAGATCCAATGATCGTGCACAGTATTCCTGTTTCCAAACAATCCCGGAACACGCACACGACCCCTGTACTAATAGGAAAAACAAATCACTGATATGTGCAGACATTCCAAGCAATCACAAGGAGTATAACCTATAAAAGTAACAAAAATACACAACCACGGGCCTAAGTGTGCACTTCCTATGGAAATAAAGTTAAGATGAAATATATACGCTAACGAACTAAAAGTGAAGTGCATTCGAAAAAAAACTAGCCCAGATGAGTTCGAAAATCACTATATAAATAAGACTCGTCATGATCCGGCCTATTTATAGAAAAATTTGGCAATCATGAGGTTTTCCCCAGACAGCGGGGGGTGCAGATAACGTTTTTTAATATTCTGGCGCCACATGATTCGCCCGACCCAGCCGCCGCTTCTTACCTACAAATGACAAAAGCCTCCAGGAAGGATCCTGGGTAAGCGAAAGGCATAACGCAACGAGTACAGAAAAAGCGAGTATGACATTCGGCAAAATAAGTGCATTGTGTAAGGTAAGAACATTATTGAAAATACAGGAGGCCACTCGCCGGGCGAGGGCAAACATAAATATTAACTTAAAAATTTTATTACAGGGCAATGCGAAATGGGTACAATTTGTGAAAGATCGAGCGGGAAGCTAGGGTAAAAAAAGGCGGGAGCTGACGAGCTCAGTACTGAACCCATTGCCAACGGCCCCGACCTCGCCTCCCCGACCTCAGAGGCACTCGTGGGTAGTAGTCGGCGCTCACAGCCGTTAGCTCCTGGTTGACCAAGTGCATCTGATCCCGGGCTCGCGCAATGTGTCTTCCGGGAGAGGTCTCCTCGCACCCGCCTCTCTGCCGCTCCATCTCCCCGATGAGATGCGAGTAGTCCCGCTAGAGGACGCCCAACCGGCGTTCAGTTGCAGCCTTGTGTACTTTCGCCTGATGAGAGTCTTCCTGCTGCATCCAGATCAGTTTCGCCAGGACCTACACCATCCGCTCCTTGAGTGTCTCGGCATCTCTGGGATCTCCGAGAAAGTTTGCGAGCTCGTTGGGAGATGGTGGGGGCGAGAACTCCTCCTCGTCGGCATCAGGAGCCATCACCGAGGTGTCCCAGTAGCCTGGCGAGAAGTTTCGGCCACTGTCAGGACCAGTTTCAAGCGAGAAGGGGAGGGTTCAGTCATTTACCTGGCGTAGGGATGACGCTCCCGCCTAGTGGTTGGCGGGAAGGACCAGGTCTTCCCTCGAAGGATCCCGCAAAGTGCGGGTGACCCGTTTTCCCTCGTCCCGGACAGATTGGCGTTTGTCCCAGCGGGTGGATCCCGACCGGTTGGGAGGCGTCGGGTGCTTTCCCGGTCAAAGGCCGAGAGCCTGACACTGGTTCTTTTGGGATCTCGGCGGCTGGGGTCTTGGGTGTTGGACTGACCGGACCCATAGTCCCAAAGGGAGGAGCTGCGAGAAACAGTATAAGTGGAAAGTTATGAGTTAAGAAGTGCGAGAAGGTAACCGTCAGTCATAGCTGGAGCGGCTACTGTTTTGGCCCAGGCAACTTGGGAGGCAGTCTCCGGAGCCGGCTGTTCGCTCCCTTCGGGGAGCCGGGGAACGTCAACATCGCTCTCTGGCAGTGGCTCCTTCGAATAGACCTGGGGCTCATTTCAACGTGCCCATTTTTGGGATTTTTTATCAGGATGGGGGTAAGTAAAATACCTCCGCTAGGATGGAGAGGTTCTCGCAATTGGGGGTAGGGGTCGGAGAAGCAGACTCATCCGCCGCAGGGTTCCGCCGAATCATCTTCGCCCTTTTCGATCGGTAGGGCGAATCAGCATGCCTCTTGGACGAGAGCCATGAGACGTATTTGGAGGTCTTGGAGCTGGCTTTTTCCTGCGCAGCAGCGAGACGGTCCAAAAGCTCTTGCGAGAGCGGTTTCGCGGTCAGTCTACCGTACATGGTCGAAGCGGCGAGAGCTTAGAAGACGAATTGAGGTCGATTAAGGATACCGTCTGCAGGGTTCTGTCCTGAGATATTTATAGAGCCGTGGAGGGACCCATAAAAGATTCCCTTCTAGGTCAGCAAACACTCATCGAATACCGAGGGTTGGACTTTTTTTTTCGAGCGTATGACTAACTCGCAAAGAACGGAGATTGTGTACAACCCCGTATTCGCTGAGTGGGCCCCTCCGACAAGATCAGAGCTTTGTAGGACATTCAGGTCCAAGTGTCAAAGTAGGCGAGTGGGGCAGGCATACCCGCACTCGCCCAGAGGGAGCGAAAGGGTTCCCGCCCCATAATAGGCGGAAAGGCTCTCTCGCCCATAGTAAGCGAATGGCATGTTGATCTCGCATCCGCCCTTTTAGGGAGCTGGGAGGCAAGTGTCAGGCTCACCCAACACTCTCCCCCTTTAGGCGAGTGGTGCCTTCATGGACCACTCGCCTAGTAGGGTCCAGAGGTAGAATTACCTAGATGTCATTGAAGGACTACAAATAGTTTTCCAGAATAGCGGAGCTACGCTGTTGGCTGACCCAATTGGGCTGCGTATAGTAATTCAGAACATCAGAGTTACGTTGTTGGCAGACCAAGGTTGGAAAACTATAAATAGAATCGAGGGGGCATCTTTGGAGAGAGGGTTCAACATTTTCCTCGTGCTTCTTTCTTCTTCAGGCTCTCTCCAAGGTGCCTAAGCTCAGCATTGACTGGGGAGAGGAAAAGTTCCTTGATCTTCTGGGTATGTGGTGGGATCTCCTGGCTGATATCTCGGTTCTGTTCCTAAGTTCCTGAATCTTCGGTCTGGTGTGCTAGTTAGAGGGAAGTAGGTGTGAGGCCATACCCTTTTGGGACCCCGAACTCCGCAGAGACCGATTTTCGGTTTCAACACCAATCATCCTTCTGCTGCTCATGTTGTTGACGCCATTCCCGGTCATCTTCTCTTCGACGGTTTTTCCACGGATGAATGGGATGCTCTACGATGCCTAATATGCTCTTCTTTGGGGACCTCCATCGCTGCCTTCACAACCGTTAATAGCCCAAGCGCTCAATCTACCTCCGCTACCCACTCTGAATGGGATGCCTAATATGCCTAATATGCTCTTCTTTGGGGACCTCCATACTGCTGAAGGGACAGGAACTTCTCAGCTAACTTGTCCCGCTCCACAGAAGAGAGGAAGTTCCCCATAAGAGCATCCTTGAACTGTCCCCAAGTCAAGGTGGCAGAATCGGAGAGGCTGCGGCGTTGAAGCCACCAAGTGTAAGTATCTTCGGTCAGCTGATAGGCCGCAAGGAGAACCTTTTGGACCTCGGGAACTGCAGCATACTCAAAGTATTTCTCCATCTGGGAGACCCATTCAGTGATCACAAAGTAGTCACGGTCGCCGTTGTAAGTAGGCGAATCATCGACTCTAGTGCGAATCATCGACTCTAGTGCGAATCATCGACTCTAGTGCGAATGATCAAATGACCGGGGCATCATCAAGTTTTACCTCGCTACCCTCCCGGGGCATGATAAAGTTATCATCGCCAATGAATCTCTCTCATTGCTGGCAAATGAATCATTTTATGTTCCACTGTCATGTCACTCACATCCGTTTTACATGTTTCTATCTTTCCTCGCAATTTATTATTTATTAGTTGCTTAATCACAACCTTAAACTTCTCAGTAACTTTTCTTTTTGATGGTGCGCTTTTTAGGATCTGACAACGAAGCAGTGTATTGACGGTTGTAGGAACTTTGAGGCCTATACATCTTGGAATACCCACCTCCTTAAGCTCTCTCCAGTACTCATCATCCCTCTACCACAGATGTGTGATGATGGAATCAATGTCTTGGAGAGCCCTCCACAACCTATCTTCTTAAGGCATTTCTTATGTTTCCTAGCTCTATGAGCACTTTTGTTTGTGAACTTTTTAAACTTGTACAACATAGTACAACTCATTTATCCTCTCCTAGTATAGTTCTTTTTGATGTCATTCATGCTAATGTTTGGGGACTTTCTCATGTAACCTCCCTCTCTAATCACCATTAGTTTGTGACATTTATTGACTATTTTTTCGCTCTACTTGGATGTACTTAATAAAACGGAAAAGTCATGTTTTTTGTTTGCTTTAAACGTTTTCACAAAATGGTGGCCACTCAATTTGGCAGTACTATTCATCCACAGTGACAATAGCGGGAGTACGATGATATTGGTGCATTTGACATATCTTGCTAACCATGACATACTTCATCAAACCACATATGTTCATACCTCCACCCAAAATGGTGTTGTTTAACACAAGAACAAATACTTCCTTGAAGTTACGTCGTCTTCTTATTACAATGAATCTCCTGAAATTCTATTGGGGAGAAGAGGTCCTCACCGCGGATTAACTCATTAACCATCTTCCCTCTAATGCCTTGCAATATACTTCTCCTATCTCTCGTTTGTCCACCAAATGTGTCATCCACACATCTTTTCTCCCTCATTGAGTGTTTTAATGCTTCCGTTTTATCCATGCTGTGAGAACCCGTCAACCCATATCGCATCTCAAAACCCAGGTATTGAGATGAAGGGTGGCAGGGTACATAAACACGGAGGAGCAGGCGCTGCGGGCGATGTGGGACTAATCCCAACCACAGAACCGCGGGGATATTCCGCCACACAGGGGGCCCACCGGGGTCAACACCCAGACCAGAACGCGATGGGGAAAGCCACGGGGGCGGTCCCACACACACGGTCCTGCTGGCAAATTATTCTCAACACACCCCCGCAGCAGGACAACCGTACAACCTCTGATACCATGTGAGAACCCGCCAACCCATATCGCATCTCAAAACCCAGGTATTGAGATGAAGGGTGGCGGGGTACATAAACACGGAGGAGCAGGCGCTGCGGGCGATGTGGGACTAATCCCAACCACAGAACCGCGGGGATATTCCGCCACACAGGGGGCCCACCGGGGTCAACACCCAGACCAGGAACGCGATGGGGAAAGCCACGGGGGCGGTCCCACACACACGGTCCTGCTGGCAAATTATTCTCAACACATGCTAATCAACCCAATTGTGATAAACGGGATGCTAGTTCCCACAAATGTGTTTTTGTTGGTTACTCCTTTACTAACCAAAGGGTATCGCTACTATCGCCCTTACCCACGACATTTCTTTTGTACTATGGACGTCATTTTTTGTGAAGGGGAACAATTCTTTAGCTCTCGTCAGGGGGAGAGGGACACTAATGTTGATGCTCCCACTATTCCCCTTCCCATCGTGGCCTCGTTTCCTAATTCTTCCACTTGTCCAACTACCATGTCCACTCATGTCCTAACCTCAATTCCTGTTGCCGAGAGGCTTATTCTTCCTCTTTCTCAGGTCTATCCATGACGCAACATGCTTGTTGAGATGGTACAAACCCCTGTCATTCCACCACAACAAAAACAATCTTCTGAAGTAGGTCTTGACAAAGACCTCCATCAACCTCTCATCATCTGAAGAGTAAGCTAACATCTTCTAAATACCCTATTGTCAATTATATTTCATATCAAAACCTGATGTAGGCACTTAAAGCCTTCATCTCCTCCCAGTCTTCTGTTCGTATTTCTAAGATTTGCGGGAAATGATAAGTATACCAAAAGGGAGAAAGGCAATGGAAGAAGACATGTCTGCATTGTAGAAGAATTAGACTTGGGAACTGTTACGCGGGCACATTCACTCAAGTGACCCCCCCTCGTCATAATTTATGGAGCGCGTATATGGAAGCCTCCATGGTCGCGGACACATTCACTCAAGAGGATCCCCCTCGTCATAATTTATGGAGCGCGTATATGGAAGCCTCCTTAGTTAGTTTCCTTGTTATTAAGTGGTATAAATTAATTAATTAATTAATATTAATCAATTAAGTAATTTATTTTGTATTTTCTTGTTTAGTTTATTTTGTATTTCCTTATTTGATTTATTTTGTATTTTCTTATTTGGTTTATTTTGTATTTTCTTGTTTGGTTGCCCTCCCTCATTTATATAAGGGGGAGGAGTTTATGGGTGGAGTGTCTGGGAATGTATGAATGTATTTTTTAGGGTTGTTCCCTAATTTCGTCTTTTTTCTTCCTCCTTTCTCGCTTACCCCCGACGGCCCTTGCCCTTGCCAGATTTCTCCCGGGAATTAATCGTAATTGTATCAATTGGTCTGACCTGCTGTGCCGCCCGCTCGTAGCCGCCGGCGTCATTTCCGCTCTCAAAACAGCTGATTGACCCGCTCTCTGTGGCAACCTGTCCGCCGCTCGAGAAGCATTTTCTGCGCCAGTGACCCCCAGTCAGAAACAGGGCAGGATCGATCCGTCAAACCCTCGCCGCTCCAAGATCGCGGTTTTCGCATGGGATCCGCCGCTCCAGGGATCACGGTTTCTGCGCTCGGTCTGCCACTCCAAGACCGGCGCTCCAGGAATCGCGGTTTCCGCGCTCGATCCGCCGCTCCAAGACCGCTGCTCCGTCGCACTAACACTTGCTCCCAACGAAACATCCGCCGCTCCAAGACCGCTGCTTCGTCGCACCAGATCGCAGAACCGCAACTCCTAGAGCCGCCAGTCGATCCTGCCTGCTTCCGCTGATTCCCGTTCGCAGTCGATCGACAGTTTTCGACGATCTACAGCCGGTAGCCAAGGACCCGCTTATCACAGCCGGTCCCGGCCCCTCTACCCCGCCCACCCTGCATCTCTCTGCCGTACAACGCCGTCGCCGCCACCGCAGCACCCCCACTACACTTCTCGCCCCAACACCGACATCCTGCTGCTTCATCCCGGCGCGATTTCGCTGCCTTCCCTCGGCCGCCGCGGGAATGGCACCAAACACTCGTTCCGCTGGCGATCTACCCCCGGAGGCGGCCGCCGAAGCCCTAAGCCGCCGGTTGGAGGCTCGAGAGCAACTCTTCGCTTCCATGCACGCTTCCCTCCTCGCCCTCCATGTTAAAGTCTATCGTCTTCTCGCGATCGACGGACGAGCTTCTGCAACCCCCCACGAGATTTCCTGCCCTAAGCCATCTCCACCACGACTGCCTCCTACATCAGGCATGAGCTTCTCTGCCATGCCACCCCAACATTCCTCTACGACACCAACCCCCTTCTCTGCGCTGCAGTCGATCCTCCCGTCGAACTCGCATTGGCCCCGCCGATCCAATGTTGTTCTCTCGTCGACAAGGACCTTACGAGGACAAAGAGGATAATGGCCCGCCATTCACCATACGCCATCAGGGAAACTCTTCCAGATTCCGACAAGGGTTGGGGATTCGACCTTGAGGACTCCGAAAAAGGTTGGGGCTTCGACCTTGAGGACAAGGTCGATTTTCAAGGGCGGTATAGTGTTACGCGGACACATTCACTCAAGTGGGTCCCCCCTCGTCATAATTTATGGAACGCGTATATGGAAGCCGCCATGATCGCGGGCACATTCACTCAAGCAGACCCCCCTCATCGTAATTTATGGAGTGTGTATATGGAAGCCGCATTAGTTAGTTTCCTTGTTATTAAGGGGTATGAATTAATTAATATTAGTTAATGAATATTATTTAATATTAATCAATTAAGTAATTTATTTTGTATTTCCTTGTTTAGTTTATTTTGTATTTCCTCATTTGGTTTATTTTGTATTTTCTTGTTTGGTTTATTTTGTATTTTCTTGTTTGGTTGCCCTCCCTCATATATATAAGGGGGAGGAGTATCTGGGTGGAGTATCGGAGAGTGTATGAAGGTATTTTTTAGGGTTGTTCCCTTATTTCGTCTCTTTTCTTCCTCCTTTCTCGCTCACCCCCGCCGGCCCTTCCCCTTGCCGGATTCCTCCCGAGAATTAATCGTAATTGTATTAGGAACTATCTCATCTTCCGGTTGGAAAAAACCCGTTGGCTCTAAATGGGTGTTCTCTCTTAAACAAAATGGAAAAGGGTTCATAGAGAGACACAAAGTGTCTCTTAGAGATACAATCAAACCAATGGCATGGGCTATAGTGAAATTTTTGCGCCGATTGCCAAGATGGACTCCACCTGCATTATTTTTGTATGTTTTGAATGCTTGGAATGAGATTTGCAGCAATTTGATGTAAACAATATCTTTTTACATGGCATTCTTGAAGAAGACTACATAGAATTTCCTCGGAGTTTCTTAAAGATGGAATCGGAAGGGAAAGTCTACCAACTTAGAAAATATCTCTATGATTTGAAACAATCTCCCAGAGCTCGGAAAGTTTCAAAAGGCCATGACTATATTAGGATATTTTATAAATAGAAAACTTAAAATTCCATTTGTATTCATGATTTATTACTGCCCTTTTATTTTACCCCCTTCAATTTGCAATTGATAACTCTAAAATTTTGAATGTGACAGATATGGGAGGAGCTAATGAAATGCAGTGAAATGCGAGGCAGGGAGCTCATTGATGCAAATATAATAACATCAGTTCAGCTTAGTGAATGGTTAAAGATTAAAGAGAGTAATCAAGATATGGTTGGCTTGGGGCTACCTTCTTATGCATTATTGCACAGCGTACTCTCTTCTGTGAATGCTGGTTCAATTGGGCTTCTATTGAGTAGTAACATTGAACTCACCCACCAAAATCGTCCACAAGATAGACTCTTAGATTGGTTTTTTCAACCAGTGATGATTATCAAGGAGCAAATTAGGGTCTTAGGATTAAAAGAGGAGGACATGAGATTCTTGGAGAAGTTGACTCTTTTTAATGGCAACAGCCTCAGCATGCAGTCATGGGAAAATGGATCTGAGGTTCCTGATGATGCTCTGAGGGCTGCACAAATACAAGCCATCAGCAGGAGGTAGTAGATACTCTCTTTTTTCAAATAATTTTGTACTTCTTAAAAACATGTTAACTATGTTTACCATAAAATTCCCCTTTTAGTGTCATATGAATGAGCTTACTGCACTGTTGACTGCATGTTTTATTCTAAATTTTCTCAGGGTTCATTAGTTACTTGTAGGAAGAAAAACTAACATGGAAACTGATAATACTGATAATTCTCAAGTACGAAAAGGAAATCATGTTTTTGTTACTGTAGGAGAAGCAAATATGGAATACCTTCTATGCATAAATAGTAAGAGAAACAAAGAACAGAGCATCATAGAGTATACATAAACACCTCATTGAGAAGAATCACTGGGACACACCCATCCACACTCCTCCATTATAAATATGCTGAGATAACAACTAAGAATACTATAAACAACTATAGAATTACATGTAAAATGCTCGCAAACAAGAGATTGATTATAAGAACGAACTTATGGAAGAGTATGGTTAAATACCCTCGATTCCTTATTGATGAATTATGCCTTCATTGCTTGTGGATAAGGTGATGGTGCTTATCTCCTCCTTGAGCGGCACTTGTCTTTCTCACTCCCTATCACAAGATGGATTGATGAATAGGCGTATCTCTCAGTTGTCAGAAACACATATTTCTCTTTCCTATGGTATTCTTAGCCGTCAGCCCGCACTACCCTAAAGCCGTAACCCCCTCCCCCTCTCGTATTCTTAGTTGTCAGCCTTCCCTATCAAACCTGTAGAAAGTAGAGCCAAACCTTGTATATACTTCTTCATGATCAAAATACAAGAGTAAGTACAAATATATAGGAGAAGAGAGGGAGAAAGAATCCTATACAAGAGATGTGAGACTAATAGAAGAAAAAAGTAGCGGGCCTATGAATGAGACTTATACATGGGCTTTTACATCGTTTTCCCTCATATTCTCTAACACTCCCCCGCAAGCTGGAGCGTACAAGTCGTAGGCACCAAGCTTGGACAAGAACTGATGGTATAATTTCCGAGGTAATGCCTTGGTAAGAATGTCAGAAACTGTCCCAGAAGCAGGAACATGCTCAAGCTTTAGCATCTTCGATTGGACCTTTTCTCGAACGAAGTGACAGTCAACTTCCTTTGATACCATGTAGAAACGGTCAGAAATGAAGAGTCCGCGGAACAGTGGCGGGAAGAATTGAAGCCGCGTGGATAGCCACGGTTACAAAGCAGGTAGCTGCCCGGAATCGTAACTGGCTTTGATACCATGTAGAAGAGTAGAGCCAAACTTGTATATACTTCTTCATGATCAAAATACAAGAGTAAGTACAAATATATAGGAGAAGAGAAGGAGAAAGAATCCTATACAAGAGATGTGAGACTAATAGAAGAAAGAAGAAGCGGGTCTATGGATGAGCCTTATACATGGGCTTTTACATCGTTTTCCCTCATATTCTCTAACAAAACCCAACGACGCTGAACCTTGTTCGCCTGCCACAATCCGTCGTGCCACTCCCGACTCCCCTTCATCAACCTCAAACCCGATTCCTCCCTCCCTGCCTTTATCCCTGCTCTGGTACCTAGCCCGTCTGCTTACCCCCAACCCCACTATGAGCCCTTCTTGCAGCCTTCCTCCCCTGTAACAACCACTTCAAATGTAACACCACATAAGTAAAGGTGAGGAACCGGCTGGGAATAGTGAAAAACCGGGTGGGGGGCTTGAGTTGAACCGGCTATAGGCGGTTCAAATCTGCGTGTCCTCCGCTAATTAAGCGGTGCCGATCGCCCGATATTAAAAGGCCGTAAGCTTCATTCTCCTCCTTCAGTTCTCACGCCCGACGGAAGAAAGCCCGACGGAAGCCGCACGCCGCCGATCGGTCTCGGGAGCTCAAATCTCCTCCGTTTCGCGTGATTCCTCCTCCGATAGCAAGGTTATGGCATCCCGAAATACTGGAAATCGTAGACAAGATGGTGACAAGGACAAAGACATGGATAAAGGCAAGGGAAAAGCCCCAGTGAGTTCTTACTTTTCATGTCTTTTCAATTATTTCGTTGTCATGCTGCTAACGCTTGATGTGAACGTAAAATATTGAATAAGATAAGTAGTTAACGGCGATTAAGATAAGTATTATGATAAAATAATAAGCTATGGGCTAATAAGAAGTAATATTAACGTGCGAGTCAAGGGCACGGACATGTGCGAGTTAAGGGCACAGATAGGAATGTGAACATGCGAGACAAGGGCACGAGAAACACATTACCTTTAGGTGTGAGGCAAGGACACCTAGTTACACTTCATATAGCCCATAAAATAGGTGTGAGACAAGGACACCTAAACTTAAGACTAGTCATACGTAAGATTAAACATAAGGGAATCCAAAGACAAGTGTACGATCATAAAACAAAGACATCCCACACTCATAAATATTTAAGGAAATGTAACAATTCACTTAGTCTTTTGACTAATTAAAAAATGAAATAACAGGTCAAGGAAGAGGCGGTTCCAGCCACCAGTAGTCAGCGTCGACCATGCACTCCACGGCAAGAGAAGAAGTATCGCCTTTGGGTAGAAGTCTACACAGCAGTCCTTGGAGTACTGGAGGTGCACAGAGAGAGGCGACGAGATCCAGAGTGTCCCCATGAGGACTTTCAGTTTTATTTCATGTAGTTTTGTGTGAGTCAGTCTATATAATGTACGTGTCGGTAAGCCCCTTTTTGTGTAGATATAGGGCTACCGTTTTGTCTATGCAGGGATGGTAAGCCTTAGTTGAGTTGTCTAAGGCTACCTTTTGATCTTATTGTACATTATTATCAGTTATATATGAAATGGATGGTTATAGTTTGTCATAACATTTACTTATTGTACTCTTTCACATATATGTTATACTCTGATGGTTCTTACCTTGCTTAAATGAAATGATATATAATTTGTAGCGGTAGCCGTAAGGGGGCCGTTACAAATAATTGGTATCAGAGGGAGGTTTTGAACTTTGGGGCAATATGAGTACGTTAAGGAAATGTTGAGATGATGACAACAAATACCACCTGTGATATGATCAGACTGTTCCCGATTCCTGACTTTCCTTTATTATTTCAGGAAGTTCCCCGAACGTATATAAGTAGACGACAGAGGGAAGAGGAGCTTGAAATGACATCAGAGAGTGGTAGCTCTGGAAGGTCAAATCCTCCTCTGGCAGAAGTTATGCAAGCTTTAGCGGAGGCCATCCGGGCAGGTAATGTTGCACCCCTACCTGCTCAGGAAACGACTGATGTACAGTTGAAACAGTTCTTGGAGATGAGGCCACCAATCTTTCGTGGTGGTGTCACACCAATGGAGACAGAAGACTGGCTCAAGAGGATCAAGCTGATTTTCAAGGCAATGCGGTGTCCAGAATTGAAAAGTTGAGTTGGTTACGTGTCTTTTTGAAGGCGAGGCGAATAGATGGTGAGATAGTCTAACTCAAGGGAAATTCTACGGACGCACATATATTCGGTGGAATGACTTTCTGCATGAATTCCTTGATTGGTTCGTGCCGCCATCGGAGAAACGAATCCTGCAAGAGAGATTCCTTCGTTTAACTCAGGGGAATCGACCAGTGATGCAATTTGAAGCAGAATTCACTCAGCTCGCATATTATGCAAGTGATATGGTCCCTAATGAAAGAGAACGTTGTTTCCGCTTTCAGTTAGGGTTGCGGGAAGACGTTCGAGTACATTTGATCTCGCAGAGGATCCAACGCTATAATGAATTGGTGGAGACGACAAAGCTAATTGAAAAAGATGTGGATGTGTCTCAAAGGAAGAATGAAGTCCAACAAAAGAGGCCGCCAGAAGAGCAAAGCAAAACCTTCTCAGGGAAAAGTGGAGGGTCTAAATGGAAGAAGTTTAAAAAGGGTGCGCCAATGCCAGCCTCTGCAACAGGTAGTACTACCAGCCATCCCATCTGTGGGAAATGTGGAAAAGCTCATCCAGGGGAATGCTTAAAAGGAACAGAGGTTTGTTTTAAATGTTTTCGCCCCGGGCATATGAAACATGAATGTCCCCTGTGGAAAACAGAAGCTGGAAAGAAGACTACTGGAGGCCCAGGTCAAACCTCGACGATACACAACTTGGACAAAGGAAAGACGATTGAATCAGTGACATCTGGTCCATTTATACAATCTAGGGAGGAAAGATAGGAGATGCCCCAAGTCTTCAACCTTAATCAGCAGGAGGCAAAAGCTCATGATGCAGTAATAACAGGTATGATTTCTGTCCACAATCATATTATGAAGGTCTTGTTCGACACTGGCGCAAGCCATTCCTTCATAGCTGCAGCGGCAGTGAAAGAATTAAGTATGGAACCTTATCGGTCCCATGAAGATATAACAGTCAAAATGCCCAACAATACAGAAATGAATACAAAGCTTAGATGTTCGGTGTGGCTGATGATTGAGAATACACTAGTCGAAGCAGATGTTGCAATCCTACCTCTATCTGAATTCGATATTATTTTGGGAATGGATTGGTTGTCGAGTCATGAGGCCGTCATCAATTACAAGAAGAAAGAAATTATATTTAGGTTACATGATCGGACACAGTTTACTTTTAAAGGAATGAGTGAAGTTTCAAAAGTTCTGATATCTTCTCTAAAGGCGAAGAAGAAAATGCGCAAAGGGTGTGAAGCGACATTAATCGTGTTAAAGAAAAGTGACACTGCTATGAAAGATGAACCGACCGTAGTTCCCGTGGTTCGTGATTTTCTGGATATATTTCCGGAAGACTTACCAGGGGTACCCCCGCCAAGAGAAGTAGAATTTACCATTAACTTGGTGCCTGGAGCGGCGCTTGTCGCAAAAGCACCGTATCGAATGGCTCCTAAGGAATTGGCGGAATTGAAAAGCCAAATCCAAGAATTAGTGGATAAGAATTTTATACGCCCAAGTACATCACCGTTGGGAGCCCCAGTCCTGTTTGTAAAGAAGAAAGACGGTTCGCTGCGACTGTGTATTGATTACCGTGAACTTAATAAGTTGACCATCCGAAATCAATATCCATTACCTCGCATTGACGATTTGTTCGATCAATTAGTCCATGCAAAGGTATTTTCAAAAATTGATTTGAGATCAGGATATCACCAACTGCGAATCAAGGAAAACGATATATATAAAACAGCTTTTAGTACGCGATATGGACATTTTGAATTCATTGTTATGCCGTTTGGATTAACAAACGCACCAGCAGTCTTTATGGATTTAATGAACCGTGTGTTCAAAGAATTCTTAGATAAATTCGTCATTGTATTTATTGACGATATTTTGATATATTCCAAAGACCGGGAGGAACACACGGAACACTTAAAACTTGTGTTACAAACACTAAGGAATCATGCGTTATACGCAAAGTTTTCAAAATGTGAATTTTGGCGGAATGAAGTCTCTTTCTTGGGTCATGTGGTTACAGAACATGGATTATCTGTTGACCCAACAAAGATCGAAGCGATTATGACCTGGTTAAGACCAACGACTGTCACCGAAATTCGGAGTTTCTTAGGGTTGGCAGGCTACTACAGGAAATTTGTAAAGAATTTTTCAACAATTGCTTTACCACTGACCAAATTAACGCGAAAGAATATTCTATTCATTTGGACTGATGACTGTCAGGAAGCATTTGAAGAATTAAAGAGAAGGTTAACAACAACACCGGTATTGGTCATGCCGTGTGGCAGTGAAGGTTTCCAAATCTATAGTGACGCATCTGTAAAAGGGTTGGGATGCGTATTAATGCAGAATGGGAAAGTTATCGCTTATGCTTCGCGACAATTGAAAGATGCAGAGCTTAATTATCCGACTCATGATTTGGAACTGGCAGCAGTTGTGTTTGCGTTAAAAATTTGGCGCCACTATCTTTATGGTATGTCCTGTGAAATTTTTACAGATCACAAGAGCTTGAAATATATTTTCTCCCAGAAGGAGATCAATATGCGACAAAGACGTTGGTTGGAACTGATTAAAGATTATGATGTTGATATAAAATATCATCCCGACAAAGCAAATGTTGTAGCTGATGCACTCAGTAGGAAGAATGTAACATTCATGATTGTGCCAATAACAGAACAGAAAGAGTTATTGCAAGATCTGCAGAAGTTAGAACTGCTTACGTGTATCACTACCTCCCGGACGGAAGGCGTACTCTTTCAGTTGACGAGTGAACAGTCATTAAAGGAAAGAGTACGGAAAGTGATGAATCAGGATCCTATCTTCGTAAAATTTCTTGAAAAAGTTAAAAGTGGTCAAGCAACTGTTTTGCGAGAAGACGATGGGTTGCTATTTCTCAATGGACGGTTATGTATTCCTGATGTCAATATGCTGCGATCAGAAATACTTTATGAGGCGCATAATACAACATATTCAATTCATCCTGGAAGAACCAAAATGTACCAGGATTTGAAGCAAGACTTTTGGTGGCCAGGTATGAAGACCGACATTGTCAAATATATTACTAAATGCCATACATGTCAGCTTGTCAAGGCAGAACATCAGAAGCCCGGCGGATACCTACAATCCTTACCCATCCCTGAATGGAAATGGGAAGATATCACCATGAATTTTGTCATGGGATTGCCACGAAGTAAAGCTGACAATAATAGAATATGGGTGATTATTGATCGACTTACAAAGGTTGCACACTTTATTCCTATGAAGAACGACAGTCCAGTGCAAAAATTGGTCGACCAATACATAGATGGTATTGTGAAATACCATGGAATTGGTCGCGACTTTGGTCTCAGTGCTAGCAAACGTTTCAAGTTGAGCATAGTTTTTATTAGAGTTTCTAAGTAATACTTGCATGTCGATACAAAACTTTTCTTAAACAATGCTAAACATACACAAAAAAAAAAACACTCTGTTAAGACCATTCATCTAAAGTGTATCCCTGCCGAGTAACCTTGATGAGTTGACGCAGCAATATCTTTAGTCATTTATAATATTATTAAGTACCCTTTTGCAATATTGTAAATGACTAGATAACTCATTTCGTGAGAACAAAAGAGCTAAAACTCTCTTCTAAACCTCCCATTTCTCATAGCTCCTCTTTTACTTGAAAAAAACACCTATAAAGTATAGGTGATTATAAAAGAAAGAAAAAGTAAAGTTACTCTTGCAGAAAACCTCTACTCAATATGGTCTTTCTTGGTTTTTCATGACCGGTCTCTATGACTCTCTTGTCGGGAATATAGCCTCACATTGTAGCCTTGCGCACTTAATGTAGATCATGGGTCCAGCCTCATGTCACCCCATGACCCTACGTGTGAAGGGACGTGTTGAGAATGAATACAGTTCCTTATCAAGAAATTCATGCAGCCTTGATCCTAGTCCCCTCCGCCTTAACCAATTAAGCTTGGGATACATGCATAGATTGGAACACATCTTAACAACAGCACTGCTTGCCCATTTTCTTCTAAAATTTGCAGGTTGGTGGGAATGACTAGAACTATTTCGAAGTTTCCAACTTACAGGAGAAAATACAGACAGGTGGTGAAGATTCTGATCGCGTACTGCCATGAGAAGGAAGGCTCCACCTTAAGGCGATCCAACAGGTCTGCTTCTTCGACAGAAATTGTGCCCGCTGAAGTGTAGCATCTATACATCTTCTTTACTAAATTAGTTTTTTTTTTAATCTTCTTATACGCTTTAAATTGTGAATGCATGTTTAGAAGGTTTGCTTGGCTTTTTTGAGTGAAATTAGGACAGTCGTTAGAGAAGTCTCCTGTAAATGCTTTGTAGCTGTTTGTAGATTTGTCTCATATATATATATAGACCCCCTGGGAGTTTGCATAACTACAGCTTGCACCCCTCTATCTTTCCAAATTACATTTATCTCCCCCCTCCCTCTAAATTTTACCAGTTTATAAAAATGCCCCTTCCATTAAAAATATTGATGGAAAATGGTAAAATCAGCCAAATTATTTTATTTTATTTCAATTTTATCATTTTGTAATAATTCTAAATTCATTACAAAGAGTAGAATATAACACATCATTTTCAATGTAGAGTTATTATAAAGAGTAAAATTTGAATATCGTAAAATAATTTGATATATTTGATCACTT
Source organism: Platanthera zijinensis (assembly GCA_039513925.1). Taxonomy (NCBI): domain Eukaryota; kingdom Viridiplantae; phylum Streptophyta; class Magnoliopsida; order Asparagales; family Orchidaceae; genus Platanthera; species Platanthera zijinensis. Next base: position 15,451,295 of record CM077085.1, read on the forward strand.
TTCATCTATATTTCTAAAGGAAATGTCAGTCATTGCAAAGGGTAAAATTGAAAATCATAAAATAATTTGGCATAGTTGGCTCACCTTTCTATGTACCAAGGCATTAGTGAGATTATAACAAAAGATAGGGCACGATGGTGACAAGGGATCCATATAGCCGACCCCACCATAGTGGGATAAAGGCTTGAGTGTTGTTGTAATTGGCTCAAAATTTTCAGAGAATTTTTGGGTTGTTAAGGTGAACTTATTGTTAATCATGGATCCTCAGACGATGAATATTGGAATGGGCTAATTTGAATCTCCCTTAATTTCAATAAAATTGCAAGGTTGACACATGCAGCTTGGTATGCTTTCCGAGAGAAATTTGTCGCGGTCGGATCATGATGTTGTTGGAAGCACAATTTCATGGATATGGAAAAAAAATCTCAAACACCATTAAAAGATAACTATTTTGAATAATTTTGGAGAACATAAAAAATAATTCATGCTCAAAATTAGTCGTACTTGTCAACACAATGATCACTTCCATCACAACCAAACTTATTTGTCTTAGGCTCCGTTTAGGAGGACTTATTTTCACCAGTCATGCAGTTACCATCGCATAAACCGGACCTTAATAGCTCCGTTTGGGGGGACTTATTTTCACCGATCAAGCGGTTACCGCCGCATGAGCCAGACCTTAATTATCACCGGTCAAGCGGTTACTGCCGCATGAGCCAGACCTTATTTAAGGTCTGGCTCATGCGGCGGTAACCGCTTTACCGATGAAAATAAGTCCCCCCAAACGAAGCCTTACTGCAAGCCTGCAACCAACAAAAGCATGCTGCAATTTTGCTACTGAAATTTCCACCTTAAAATTAAAAATATTAACATTCATATAATATTTTTTTTGTAACGTTGGGTCCTTTTCAATACGTTAAAGTGGAGAATTGAGCATTGAAAAAAAGGGAGAAAATATAATAACACTCGTTAAAATCTGTCACCTTCGTATCCTGTGGTTTGAAGGAAAATTCATTGGCATTGTGTCACCATTCTTAGTATATAACTCGTAATTCTTCGAGATCAGAAATATCTAAGTAGACGTCTATTTGTAGATCCCGCCACAAGCAGAGGCGGGCTTGAGCGAGCATAGGCGAACATGGGCAAGTAGCCCTTGTACCTCGCTAATATGGGTGAGTAGCAACCTCGCAGGGCTGGGTATTCTCGCATCCATACCCCCCGGGATTTGTAGACCCCTAGGATTACTAGGAATGACACTTTGGAAGATATTAAGATCCCCTCAAGTTGGATACTAGCCAAGTGCGAGCCTTCCCCGTACCTCGCCCAGTCTTTTGGTTACAAAGGGAAAGTTTCTCCCAAACTTCTGGGTACGTGGTGGGACCTCCATGTTGAGGCACCTGTGTATGATTGTAGACATTTCTTTCTTCTGCTCTTGTGCTATCCAAGCTATGGCGGCCGAATCACAAAATAAGTCACATTAGACTGCATTGATCCAAATATTTTGAGGTAGAGATTTTTTCGGCTTCAACACTTAAACATTCAGTGGTTGAAAGCTTTGTTTTAGATTGAAAACCCAATGCAACAATGCAATAATCTCGGCGGTAAAACTATTCTTAATTGTAAGATAATTGTAGATTCTTGCAGCAAAAACTGTCGATATATGCGGAGAAAAGAAGAGTGTGGGATGAGACAAGTAAATGGAACGAGACTTTGATTCTTGGCTGGCACCAGAAATCTCCGGCGAGTTCGTTGAGTAATGTACCTCGACATTACGGGAGATGATTGTGAGGGCTCCAAAGTAAACGACCTAGTGCGGTTAGAAAAATAACAATCGGAAAAATACTAAAGATTTTGAGTGCTAATAGACAAAAATATAGTGCTAATAACAATCATTAAAGTTAAATGGAGAACATGCTCGGAGAGAGGGAATGGCCGCATATAATTAAGAGTGGTGTTATGGACACATCATAAATGGCTATGGACACACTATTATACATTAATAAAATATTTCAAAATTCTTATTTTAGACTAATTTTGCTCCCGCTAGGTACAACCCACCCCGATACCTCCTCCGCTCAATTTTGTGGTCTGTTCTGGACGTCCTCGCCGTATTCCTCTCTGCACATGGAAGTCCCCTCCACCGTCGGAGCCCTCCAACATTCCTTCTCCATTCAGGTCGGCGGTATCGGTCGTGCTTGTAAGGATTAATTTTCTGGCTGACAATCTTCGTCCTAAAATTCAGGTTGCGGCATCGGTCCAACTCATCGATTCCTATCTGCTACCATTCCTAGTTCGTACCTCATGCAGATCTCCTTCTCCTCGAGGTGGACGACAATCTTCTTCATGAAATTCTCCAAAATAGCTAACTTTCACTTCTTCTCAAGTTGAATTCAAAAATTTCCTCTCAAATTTATCCGACGGTTGTTGTTTCTTTGCTCCACCTCTTTGTACTATTTGCGAGAGCATGACCATTGAGAATACATGATTGCTTGATGCCCTAGATCGGTTACATTAGAAAATAAATTGCAAGTCTGTTAATGTTTTCCTTCGTTTTATCTTTTCCCAGCCTGATAATACATGAAAATATCTTCCCAACATTTTAGAGGTTGTCGAAATATTTGCTCGCAATGAATATCCTCAGATTGGGCTGCATCTCGTCTTTGATGATATTCTCCATCCTTCTGCATTTCTATGCAAACACATCGAGTGGAGCAGCCCGGGGGCTTCAGCAACAAGAGCGGCGAGCGGAGAGGCTAAGGCAGCGTTGGTGGCTTGAGTGGCGTCGGTGGTTCGAGCGGGGTCGGTGTGTACATAGTGAGATTTGATTGTACATAGCTATATTGGGTTGTACATAACGGTTGCCTATTCATAGCCATTTATGATGTGTCCATAACACCACTCATTAAGAGTTAATGATGGTTATTCTTGATTGTGTATGACCTTGCATTTGAAAAATAATAATAAAAAAGCATTCCTAGAAGTTTGACCCCTTACCCACAATGTCAATTTGATTGCCACGTGCAGGTGCAGTTGACTAAGTACTTAAGTTCTCTGTTTTTGTTTTTATTTTTATTTTTTTCTTCTTTTGGGTTATGCAGAGTTTATTTTAGATGAAGCCTAATGGAGCTAAATTAAGCACACGAGAATGAATTTTGGCATAATTAAGAATATAATTGAAATGTAATGACGGGGGTCGCTGTCGGAGCAAATTTATCATATAGGTGAAGCTGTCACATAGGCTGCCTTGAGTGTGATTTTTTTGTCGGTAATCTAGAAAAATCGAACTTATAAGCGAAATGCATAAAAATAAGGATGAAGGATATCGAGATGAATTTGATGTCTTTTTTTATATAGTGCTCTCAAAACGTTCATTCTCTATTCTAACAGGGGGGTGCATTAAAACCGGGCCCGGGGGGGGGGGGGGGGGCGGCCCGGTAAAAGCCCGGCTAGGCCCGGGCCCGGGCTAAGCCCGCCCCGGGCCCAGGCCGGGCTATGGGGCCTAACAATGCCCCATATATGAGCATTTTCCCGGCTCGGTGCCCGGCCCGGGCCAGGCCGGGCAAAGCCCGGTTTCTAGGGCCGGGCCGGGCAAAGCTCGGGCCCGGCTCCTACGCGTCTTATAAAACAGCATCTTGTAGGTGCATTTTCGGAAGAAGTGTTCAACATGAAAGTTGTAGATCTCGACGATATCTACAACTTTCATGTTGAACACTTTTTGATTTGAAGCCTTTTAGTCCCCCGATTTGCCCCCCGAAAAAAATCACCCGGAACATTCGCGTGATTTTTTTCGGGGGCCAAATCGGGGGACTAAACGGCTTCAAATCAAAAAGTGTTCTACATGAAAGTTGTAGATATCGTCGAGATCTACAAATTTCATGTTGAAAACTTCTCCCTAAAATGCACCTAGAAGACGCAGTTTTAAAAGGCGTATATTTCTTTTTTTAAATATTTTTTTTTATTATAAAAACAGGGCCCGGGCTGAGCCTGGCCCCGGCCCGGCCTTGGGGGCCTTAGCAGGTCCCCTCCCGGCGCCAAATGCCCGGCCCGGCCCAGATGCAATTAGGGCCCGGGCCTGGTTCGGAAAAGCCCGGGCCTGGGAGGCCCGGTTTAGGCCCGGGCCCGAGGGGCTTTTTGAACACGACTATATTCTAAGCTTAAACCTGGTCAATTTTGGGAGTAAAAATTAGGTCCGGTTGGGCCGGTTGGCGGACCTTCCTCTAAGTCCCCATCAATAGAAAATAGGAGAAGGTTGTAAATATGTGGGGTCCGCAATACACAGTCAATATAGGCATGTGGGGTCACAATATAAGCTTTTTATTGGCCACCCGAAACTTCCTTTAGGTCCGGGTGGTGACCAAATTTTTTTTCCAATTTTGGAGAATAAAAATATAAAGTTGATAAATCTTAGGATCTTCAAGCCTCTGCTTGAGGTGATGGTAATGGTGGAAAAAATAGCGGTAAGAAATAAATGTTGATATTAGAACTGTTCAGAAAATTGTTTAATTAAATTTTATTTAAATATTTTTCAAATAAATATTTTTTTCTTCAGTTAGGTAGAACAATTTTTTAATAAGAGTTGTTTAGCATTTTAATACTAAAAATGTGCTCATGTTAATCATTTATCTCACGGATAGCTGGTCCGTCACCCTTCAAAGAATTATCTTAACTCCTGTAAAACTCTGACAAACTGGTGGATTTTTGGCAGTGTGGCTTTTCATTCTTTTTGGGTTTTTAATGTCAAAAAAAAATTTATTGTCATTTGTTGTTGTTTTTCTTTGACTGTTTGCGCGTCTGGTCTAATTTCGAGTTAAGGCGGTCCTGTTGAAGCCAGGAAAATCTCTACTTCAAAATTCGGATCAAGACAACCTAAGGTTACCGGTTCAGCAGTCGGATTCCACGGCTAATGGGTCAGGGCGCAGAAATAGGCATACAAAAAAAGGACCCCGGACGCTCCGACAGTGAGGTCCATAGAGATATTCTTAAATTTCCACTTTGGTATCGGCATGAGTTGCATTAGGCCTCCTGGATTGCGACATTCATCTTTAACCCGTTGACAGGTCTGACACTAGGTCACGAAGTTGGGAACGTCTCTTTTCATTCATGGTCAGTATATAGTTCTACACAGGTCATTATAAATCTTAACCACACCAGGGTGAATAAAATATCTCAACTGATGCGCTTCTCGAACATTCTCATCTCAGATTCCTCCGATATGGGGGATAAATATGTGATGCCTGAACTACAAGATCTCATCGTGCATATTGAACTTCTCTTGTGCTCCATCTTGTAGGGACTGGATGATCGGGACCACTTCTGGATCGACCTTCTGGGCCTCTCGTATTCGATCTCGAATGTCGCACTGTATCTCCATCCAGTATAATTGGGACTGGTACTCCTCCGGATCCCTACGAGCAACAAGAGTAATCTCCAAGTCTAACAAAGATTGGAATCATTCCCTTGGAATCTGCTCCATCCATCTCCCGGCTATCAAGGGCTGACGGCTCAGTGCGTCAGCAATTTTATTAGCCTTTCTTGTGTGGTACTGGAGAGCAAAATCATAGACATACCGAAATTCCAACCATCGGCGTTGCTGGAGATTCAGATCCTTCTGAGTAAAGATATACTTGACTTTTATGATTGGAGAAGACCTCACATCTTACTCTGTATAAGTAGTGCCTCCAAATCTTTAGGGCGAAAACAACGGCGCACAACTCTAGATCGTGGGTTGCGTAATTCAGCTTGTGCAGCTTTAGCTGCCGAGACAAATATGCTACTACCATGTCATGTTGTATCAGAACAGCTCCCAACCCCTTTAGGGATGCATCTTTATAAATCTGGAACCCTTCGATTCCCGAGGGGATTGTATGGATTAGGGCAGAAGTTAACCGCTTCTTTAATTCAACGAATGGAGTTTCACATTCTGTCGTCCATCGAAACGCAACATCTTTTCTCGTAAGAGTTGTGAGGGGTAATGCAATCTTAAAAAAAACCTTCCACAAACTTCTTGTAGTAACCGGTAAGACCGAAGAAGCTTCGAATATCAGTTGTCGTCTTGAGTGGCGGCCAATTCTGAACCGTTTGGATCTTGGCCTTGTCTACCGCTACTCCATTTTTGTTGACGGTATAGCCTAAGAATCTGACTTCCTGTAACCAGAATTCACACTTATTGAACTTAGTGAAGAGCAAGTGCTCGTGAAGCTTGAGTAGCACCATCTGCAAGTGCCTGGTATGGTCTGCCTTGGTCTTTGAGTAGATCAAAATGTCGTTGATGAAGACGATTACGAAATGATCTAGGAAGGGTTTAAATACTTTATTCATCCGAGCCATAAAGACAGAGGGGGCATTAGTGAGTCAAAAAGGCATCATCATAAACTCGTATAGACCATAGTAGGAGTTAAAGGCAGTCTTGGGGATATCCTCCTCCCGGATCCGAAGTTGATAGTAGTCTGATCTTAGGTCCATCTTGGAGAATACAGATGCACCTTGCAATTGATCAAACAACTTGTCAATCCTTGGAACTGGATAAGTATTTCGTATAGTGAGTTTGTTTAGTTCCATGTAGTTTATGCACAAGCGTAGTGTCCAATCCTTCTTTTTTACAAATAGTACAGGGGCTCCCCATGTCGAGGAACTTGGACGGACGAATCCAGCATCTATCAATTCCTGAAGTTGAATCTTCAACTCGGCTAATTCCTTAGGGGCCATTTGATATGGTACTTGGGACACTGGTCGAGCTCCGGACATAAGCTCAATCCGAAAGTTAACCTCTCGCTGTGGGGGCAAACCTGAAAGGGACTCAGGGAAAACATCTGGAAAATTTCACACTACTGGAACTTTGGCGAGCACTTGAACTTTATTCTCCATTTCGAAGTAGATGAGAAATACTTCATTCTTCTGTCGGACTGATCTTACGGTCTGAGTAGAGGTCAAAATGATGCGAGAGACGGAGGGTATACCTGCCAGCGTAATGACTTGTCCGTCTAGGTTCTAAAGTTTGACCTCTCGGGTTAAACAGTTTATTTGAGCCTTATGCTCGACCAGCCAATTTATCCCAGCATAATGTCGAATTCGGCTATCGCCAGAATTGTCGCATAAATCTCAAATTCCACGTCCTCTAGCATAGCCTGGAACGAGCATTTCTCCGTAGATGTCATATCTGAACCATCTGGTAGATGAATCTGTATGGATAGTCCGGACGAGAGGGCAACATTCTCCTTAGTCGCAATGAAATCTTGGGATATAAAGTAGTGTGTCACTCCAGTATCGAAAAGAGTTTTTGCGTGGTGTCCTTCTACCAAAAGTAAACCTGATGACATAAAGATGTACATATATATCATATAAAAACATACATCGGATGTATGCACACATATACATATAGTATAAACCCTAAGTATCGATATCCAACGTATCTCTAATGTCTAAGATATATACCTATCACTATATCGGGAGTCGGTCCATGCTGAAGGTCTAAATCATAAGCCTCCAAGGGCGCTGCTCGACCCTGCTGACCTCTCCTATCAGCTCTACCCCTTCAGCCTCTCTAGGCTTGTCCACGCGTTGTCTGTCCTCCTTAAACTGCTCCTAATCCTAGCCTTACTGTCGTCTGCGGGCAGAAAGCTCTTATGTGTCCCGACTGTTGACACAGAAAGCAGTTCCCTGCAAAGGGAACGTCTCGTCGAGCTACTGATGTGGGCTGTGGTATTGGAGCTGGCCTGGGATCCTACTGTGGTGTTGGGGGTGTCGGTGGGAGCCTATAAGGCTTCCTATGATGTCTTTCTCTGCGCTCTCTCTCCTATCAGTGGAGAGCAGCTCCTCTATCTCATCCCTGACCTCGGGGGACCTCGACCTATCCTCGACATTGCTGGGCCACCATCCTCTGGTCTAACTCCAATGTAGCGGCGTGAGTCGCTATTGTGTGGAAGGTGGACTGAGTGTCATGATCAAGGCCTGTCTCAGGTCATCCCGCAGACTTAGATAGAAGCGAGCAACTCTGTCTCTGTCAGTGGATGCAAGGTTCCGAGCAAAACGGGTCAGGTGGATGAACTCTCTCTTGTAGTCTGGCACCATCCGGTCACCCTAACGGATGTGCAGGAATCTCTCTTGCAGTGCAGCTCGGTCAGCGTCCGAGATGAAGTGCTCTAGGAATGCCTCTAAGAACTCCCCCCCCACATGATAGTGCTCAACGGTCGTCCACTGAATGTCGAGCGACTGGACGCCCTCTACAGTCTCTGGCATACCCCTCTAACAAGGTCACAATTAGTGACACTACAGCTATTGTCGGGTACATCATGTCTACTGACAGCTCCTCTACGCGCTCAACCCACTATTCTGCCTGTATGGCAGTCTCCGTTCCTCTGAAGGTGGGAGGCCTTAGCACCTGGAAGGTTGTCAGTAGGTTAGTAGGTACCATCAACTGCTGCGGTGGCTATGCCAAAGCTGTCTGAAATGTCGCCAGGATAGTTGTCAAAGTTTGCCTCAAGTCGGTCTCGACAAATGGTACAACTGTTGGGGTAATTGGGTCTGGAGGTGGGGTGGTTGGGACATATCCTTTGGAGGAGGATCTCCCATTACTGGACTCCAATATGTCTCGAGAAGTAACAGGAAACAAGTGTCAGTATTTTGCAAATATAGGGGACATAAGCTCAAGCTTTTTTAAGCCTAAAATGCTTGGGCTGGTTCTCCCACAATACATATCGGAATTAGGCAAATAATATATGCATTTTATAGTCAAGAACGAGATCTAAAACTTCCATGTTGAACATTCTTTCAAAATTTGCATGGTTTGATCGGAATCTTGTCTGAAAAGTTGCTGGCTCAAAATGAATATATTAATAATAAATTTCAAAATTCGAGTCAGCAAACTTTCAGACCAGATTCCGGCTAAACCGTGCACATTTTGGAAAAATGTTCAGTATGAAAGTTGTAGATCTTGTTCTTGGCTACAAAATGCATATATTATTTTTCTAATTCCAACATGTATAATGAGAGAACCAGCTCAAGCTTTTTTAGGCTTAAAAAAGCTTGAGCTTATATATTCCAAACAATATATATATATATATATATATATATATATATATATATATATATATCTACTAATATACGAAAACTATTCTTTGGTGAAACATTGTCTGATGTCCCCATATTGCCCTTAAGTTGTATTCATAATTACACAATTATATCACACTTTATATTAGTATATTATAAAGACAATGTTCTTTTAGGTAATTACACAACTTTATAATATTAAAATAAAAAAAAATAAAAACACTAGATACCCTAAACCTATTGTCTATAGCTAGGAATGACAAGAGAAAAATTAATGTTTTAGCGTTAAAATATTATTTGTTCTACAAAATAAAAATTGTATTCTTGATTTATATTTTTTTACGGTCATTTTGAGTACTCATATGTATATGTTGCGGAGCGGGCGGGTACTGTCGCACGAGGCCATAGGGGCGGGTACTGTCCACGACAAATGTCGCCGCCCACGACAAATGTCGCCGCCACGACAAATGTCGTCCCCACGACAAATGTCGCACCACCGGCGAATGTCGCATCCCGGCGAATGTCGCACCCCGCCAAATGTCGCACCCCGCCGATTGTTACACCCCCGCTGAATGCCCCCCGGGCCGAAGGCCCGTGCCTGTCACTTGTAAGGAGAATGCAAAGATCGTAGCCACTGTTTATACATGAAACCCGTATGCTATAAAAATGTCTACTTTCCTCGCACTCTCAATCCTGCTCGTTAGTACTCACATCTCGAAACTCTGGAGACGATGGGGGTGCCTCTGCTCGGGTAATCCTATCAGCTGACGTATTGTCCCGTGGCAGCTGTTCACTACGATATTCTATCTCTTGTGAATGGTTATTAAAATAATTGTCAATCACAGAGCTAAGTGGAAACAAATCTCCTCCCGTGATCCATATCCTAGGGACGAGCTTTCGGTCCCAACAAAAGTAGATAGCCAAAGCATAAGAGAGTTAGTACAACATTTCATCTATATGCTAAGAACAACTATAAAAGAAGGTGTAGCACAATATAATTTGAATAGTACTAACAATATACATCAGCTATAACAAAAGCTCCATTATCACGTCATCACATCAAATATTCATAACATGTATTCATACCGCAGACATTCACAGCCGCACACACACCGACGGCATTCATAGTCGCGCACATACCCTATGTCGACATAGTATGGACCGCTTCTTTACAAGCAGGGTAGCGAGTCCCGCGAGCCTCATTAATGAGGCTGTCAGTGACACTGGCCAGTCCTGCCACTTCTGGCGGTGGTCGTACCGCACAACCCAGACCCCAACGTACAACCCCGTGTACTCTTGAATATGAGCGACATTCAGCGATTCAACATTTTGATCAACCAGCGGAGGAAACCTAATGGGGAAAAATACAATGACCGGTCACCCGTGGTACTCATCTCCCTATCGCCTTGAGTCGTCGAACTTCCCGCACCAGTATGAACGGTTTGCGAAAATGACTGACCCGCCATAATTTACCGCAAGCAATTTACAAGTAATTAAATTATTCAATTTTGCTAGCACGCACCGGGTCTGCGACGGTCTGCCCTACTATGCTTTAAATAATTCGGGCAAGCGGCATTAAACTCAACTTTTGACAATGAGCATGAGAGCACTTTATTTGAGGCTAATCCTGGAGGAGTACCACAACTCCCGTTATTCCAACTAAGGCTCAGCCTTTTAGACAATTGCTCGTCAGAGCAGGACCCGTGCTTAAAATAGTAAATTACAGAAAAAAAAACTGCGGTAATAAGACTGCTGATAATATAAGCTGCAGGATCGAAATGTTGTAATGAAATAGGACAAGTATGAAACTTAAATAGTACTGAACTGAAAGTAAGTGCTGAAAGGAACTGGACCAGTGCGACACTGGAATAGTACTTAAAAGAAATAAATAGGATCAGTGTGAGAATGGAAGGAGTGCTTAAAAGAAAATAAAATAAATAAATAAAGAAACTGGACCAGTACGAGACTGGAATAAATCATAAAGAAAATGATTAGTAGTTAAATCACTTCATTCAGGAGGCTTCAATTCCATCTCCATTCTCAGGAGACATGTTCAGTTCTATCTCCGTTCTAAGGAGGCATGTTCAGTTCCATTTCAGTTTTTAGAAGCCTTCTTTGAATTTCACTCATTATTAAGATCCGATAACAATTCAGTTGCGTCTTTTTAATCAGGACTTAATAAGATCAAGATGCTTATTATGAGTTACACCTTTATTATTTATCCACGAATAAATAACAACTCATTTGTTCACGTCAGATCGAATCCGAGAATCTCGTTAGATAGCACATTCTTCCTCGAATTTCAACATCGAAAATCGTTTCCAACACATGAGAGAAATTCTTCACCCGAAATAAGGCAGATGATTATTTTACTCGAAGCTCGTACTTTCAACTTCCGAGTCCACCCAAAATGCCCGAGAGTTTTTTTGAAAACGAGGCCCTCGGCGGTTTTGCAAAACCTCGAAACACTCAGAGTTGGAAATCTTGTCTCAATAACTCTCGTCGATTAATCAATTGAACTTTATATATGATATAAAAAGTGGTCGCGCGCTTCGATTTTCGTTTTTAAAGCATTTGAGCGCATCGATTTTCGAGTACGACCTAGGCTCCAAGAAATCAAAAAATCTTCAATTTTTACCCCAAGGTTTTTAAATTTTAATACAACCTTTAAGATGACATAAAAAGTAAATTTTCCAAAATTTTCCGAGTAATTTTGGATCTCCAAATTGGCCAAATAATTTTTTTTAAAGCTTTTAAAAATACCAAATCAACTATAAAAATTCTCAAAAATTTTGTGGAGGTTTCCCTCAACAAGGGGAGGAAGGAGAGGAGAAGGTTTCCACCTTGTTTGGGGTCTCTGGGGGCCTTCGACGAGATCTGCCATTAGAGGTGGCAAGGTGGTGGTAGGCTCAGCTAAGGTGTTTTTCGACGAGGCAAAGCTCAGGCGGGGGGTGGCCGTGTTAGGTTGGGGCGGGGGAGAGGAGTGCAGCCCTATGATTCCAGAGGGCTCCAGTTATAGGCGGGAAGGCCCCTCCCTCCCCTCTTCTTCTTCTTGGTTAAGCAAATCGTGAGGGGAGGTGAGGTTAACTCACCTTGTATCAAAGATGACAGCTGTCATCCATCTATAGGGTAGATGTACATCCTATGGGTTGGATAGGGGTTAAGGCTACTCTTTCTTTTAGGCCATTTGGGTGGAGATGATTTTGGCCAATAGAAAGAGAGGGAGAGAGAGAGAGAAAGATAGGCTTTTGGTGCTCTTATTAGCCAAGATAGCAGCCACCATGGACCATTTATAGCAAAAAGAATGAGCCCATGGTGAGCTTGTTAAGGAGAGAGGAATGGAGCGAGAAATGGGCTTTTTAGGGGGATTTGACCAAAGTCAATCCTAGGGTGGGTCCCTCATACTGGTCAAAGTCAAAGTAGGTCCAAGTTATCGGGGGTCAGGTCAAAGTTGGGGTATCGTGTCACAATTAGTGTGCACATGCTTTTCAGTGCACGACTGTGTTTGATTTGACCACGAATTGACCACCCGTCATCGAAACTGACCAGGACGAACTCAGTTGACTTTGTATTTACCAAACGAATCCAATGCCACTAACTGGGGTTGAATCAGAGTTTGTTTGCTAAATATTCAAAATTGGTATGTCGCGACGCACTAAAATGATCAAAACACTCATATTCACCGTTAGACTTTGGATTACAACGCAACGAGTTCCAATGCGTTCATATCGACTTTACAAAGTCATAGGAACTGACAGAACTCGGATCAGAGTTCTCTAGCTCGATATTCAAAAATATCGTTTTCATGACGTTTAGCGAGGAATGACCATATCCACCATATGACCTCGGAATTCAACGGAACGAGTTCCAACGCACTTGTATTGACTATACAAGGTCACATGAACTGACAGAACTTAAATCAGAGTTTTCTAGCTTTATATTCGTCTAGGGTTACCTCCTACTTTTGTATGGGCCACGGGTAGAGGTTCATGTCACTTGTATTTGACCTATTAGGGTTCCGATGGCCCAATAAAAGTTGGGATGTTACAACGGAAAAACTTTATTTGACTATGTTAGAAATTCTTGGGGCTTTCCGGAGTTGTGAAATGCACTGTCGGACCGTTGTCGTCGCCAGAAGGAGAAAGAGCAGGAGTTTTCTCCGATGCTTGGATTTATGGAGCCCCGTGAGTTGGTCAATCGTCTTTTCTGCATCTTCTCATTCGCGGGGGAAAAGCGTTTGTTGCGTTGCATGATTTCTTTTGGTTTGGTGCGGACAGACGATGCTTCCCCAGTTCGTGATCGAAAGCGGAAAGTCGTTGCAGCTGTCCACAGTGATGCGGGTGTAGATCCTTGTATGGCTCCTTTAGGCAAGCCTGTTCCTTCTGGTTATCGAGCCGAGACTGCTTCGGCCAAGGTTGATGTTCGGGTGCTCGGATACTCTGCCCACAAGGCCCCTCTTTTAAAGGTTTCTACCTCACGGGTGTCTTCTTCTCTGAAGGTGATGAATGAAGTTGTAAACGAGCTTGTTTATTTTTGATTTTCTTTTTTGTTGTTGTGTTGTACTGACTTTTCTTCATTTTTTTCCTTGTAGATCGAGGCGCAAGCTCACATTGTCGTTACTTGAAACGATCATTACTTGAGCTTGAAGGACAGATATCTGGCTCTTCAGTAGAAGTTTCGGATGGTGACGAGCTCATTTACTGCTTTGAGAGATGATCATGATCGGGATACGTCCCGATTTCGTCGGATTGGGTTGGAGCTGAAGACAAAATTGGAGGAGGCTCGAGCATCCTTTGAGGTGAAAAAATCTTTGGTGGAAAGAACCGTGCAGATGTTGGAGGATGCCCAAGTGGAGATTTCCCATTTAGAGACGGAGCTTAGTTCGTCAGACGCCCGAGTGGAGATGCTTTCTTCTGAATGTCGCATGTCAGAGTTGAATACTGTCGGTCTTGCTTAATACATGGATTAGTTGGATTACATGCGTGACCGTTGCTTAATTGGCGAGGAGGTTCGTGAATAGACCTGGGCCAAAGAGGTGGAGCCTCAGATGGAGGATGTTCGTGAACTGGCGCTTAGACGTGGAGTCTCGAAGGCTTTTCGCCTTGTTGGCAAAAGCTTAGAGTATGATGTATCCGTCTTTAGTTTTGATGATATCTTGGATGATGAGAGTCTGAGTCTTGATTTTGGCGCGGATGCGGCTGATATGTAATAACGCGATTTCTTTATGCTTGTGTATTTGTGTCTCCTATGGTTAAGTCTATTGTATGTTTGTCATTTATTTTTGATGGTTGTTGACCCATGTATTTTGATATGCCGTTATTGTAACGGGGTTGTTTTTCTCCCTTTTGCTCAAATGTTGTTCAGGAATTTGTCTTGCGGCGTAGCTTTATGCGGGTCGCGATCGTGGCTTAGTTTGTCTGAGGTTGCCTTGCGACTTAATTTGCATGAGGATGCTTGCGGCTTAATCGTGAGGGGGCAGGCCCTGACGGTGTCGAAGCGTAGAAAGGCAGGTTCGGTGAATAACTTTTGTATTCAAATCGCATGCGCAGTCTTACCGGTTTTGCACGAGGATCGCTCACGACTTAGTCGTGAGGGGGGCATGCCCTGACGATGTCGTGGCGTAGAAAGACAGGTTCGGTGAATAGCTTTTGTATTCAAACCGCATGCGCAGTCTTACCTATTTCGCACGAGGATCGCTCGCATGCGGCTTAGGTGTGTGTGTGTGGGGGGGGGGGGGTAGGCCTTGACGATGTCGTGGCGTAGAAAAGCAGGTTCGGTGAATAGATTTTGTATTCAAACCACATGCGTACTTACCTATTTCGCACGAGGATCGCTCGCGGCTTAGTTGTGAGGGGGCGGCCTTGATGATGTCATGATGTAGAAAGGCAGGTTAAGTGAATAGCTTTTGTATTCAAACCGCATGCGTAATCTTACCTATTTCGCACGAGGATCGCTCACGACTTTGCTCTAAACTGATCGGGCTCCGCTAAAAAGAAAAATACAATACAATATTTAAGTTAAAAAATTATTTACACAAGTCCGGGCTTGTGAATTTTACAATAGTTAATCAAAAAATGGTAGTTGAATAAGAACTGTGAGTAAAAAGTTATGTTTCATGGGAAAAAGCGGTGGGGGCGGGCCTAAAAAACGTCCCAGAGTGATTATTGGAGTATCACGGTGTGATCAGAATCAACCTAAATGATAACGAACTGCACATCATATAGGTTGCTTGTTCGGGCACTTCTCCAAGAGTGACCGGAAAAATGACGGTGCCTATGATCGGTATTGGAGTGCCCCCCGATGCGTGCGCTAGCCGATCTTAGATTGAGGTTGTCAGCGGTTAGTTTGAGCTGTAGTAATGTTGATAGAAACAATACGTTAAATGTAATCCCTTCGTTTATCAAGACTTGGTTTAGTTTGGTTGACGACTCGCCGATGCTGATGGTTATGCTTCTCATGTTCTGAGCAAGAGGTTGCTGCTCCTTTGACAAGAATTGATCGACTGCCCCCAGACGGGCGAGTTGCTGAATTTCCCCCTTTAGTTGATTGCAATTGTCGGTGATGTAGTCGGGCCCCTGGTGATATTCACAATACTCTGATGGATTTCGTCGACCTTGGGCGAGCGGTCTGGGCTTATGCAGTGTCGGGTAGTTGCAAATTGCTTGGTAAAACTTATCTTGGGGGGCGTTAAGTGGAGCGAACTCTTGATGTCAGCGTGACTCCTTCATTCGGCATGTATTTGTGTGTTGGTTGCAGTTCCTTTTAGGCTCATGGTATGGTTTACTCTCTTGTTTCCTCTTTTGAGGTCTGTGATTCATTGCATTTCTGACGCCCCCGCCATGTTGAGGATCATCGAGGTAGCGACCACGTGTGTATCGGGTTAGCGTTGTCAGAGTAAGGGAGCTGCTTGTGCTTGGGAACTCCATCTCTATGGCGTACTACTTGTACAGGGAAGGCTTGGTTGAGGCTGAGAGTTCTCCTGATAGCAATGAATTATCTTGCTTGGGTGGCGTTGCGGAAGACTACCTTACTTCTCGGTGGATGGTGAGCATTAGGGCTTAAAGTTGGTTTATTTGCGTGGCGTGTTTTGCGGATTCACCCTCAAGCTTGCTAATGGCCGCTACTAGGTTGATTTTATCCATGCGGGAGGGAGCTGACTTGATGTGCTCCCGGGGACTGATTCCTTGGTAATTCAGGCGTTTCTCCTTACTATTGAGGCTGATCTTAAATATTGTTGGGTTGAAAGTACTGCCTCTTGGAGGATGCTGGGAATCGGGTTCCCACAGATGACGCAAAACTATTGCGGTCTAACTTGACGCTCCTAAACTGGACCAAATTCGACCGTCTTAGCCCTGGAGCGGTCGAGCGTGCACACAGTCAATGAAGTAGATCGATCGTACACACGAAGTTTTAACGTGAAAAAAATACCTCAACCGGGTAAAAAACCACGCGATTGGGACTGTGCTGGTCAAAGACCACTACTTGATTGCAGATACAGTTGGTTTGCAAAATCGATGGTGACATGCTGCTCCTCGTTACAATTTAGAGGTGAGAGAATGCTTTACGTCTGGCGGACGACAGACCGTCTCGCTCGGCGTCTTGTACAAATTACACTTGGCGGTGATGGGAGTCTTTGAGCGTCCCTATGGCGCTAGACGCAGGAATGGTGCGTTTGAAACGGTGCTGGCAGGGACTTACAGGAAGTTACGAAATAGGCTTTGTTGGAAAGCTCGGAGGTGTATTGAGTGTGGCTTGGACGCGGCTTGAACGGTGCTTGGCTGTGGCTTGAACGGGGCTTGGCTGTTGCTTGAACGGGGCTTGGTTGTGGCTTGGACGTGGCTTGAGTGTTGCACGTAAGAGGAACTCGTCAGAGCTCTAGCCTGAGGAAGAAGAGGACTCATAGAAAAAAGGTGAGAAATGAGGAGGCATGAAGCTCTTTTTATAGCCTCTAGGAGATAGTTATGGTGGTTATACGACTATCCACACACCATAACCACCCAAATTAATATTTTTCCTATGGTTTGAGGGTGAGCATTACGATCATTTATTTCGCTACTCGTAGACCAATTAATTTAATAATAAAATTGTCCTACTAACATGGCAGTTAGTGGGTGGTTACACGTGAATCAGACAACGACGAACGATCTGAGAAGATCGAACGACGACGAACGATCTGAGAAGGTCAGACGGCGGGGACGGGCTCTCTTGGGCGGCCAGTGAACTTGCCGGCGAACTTGCCGACGAGGATGGAGACCGCCGTCGGCCGGGAGAGCGGGCGGCGGCGAAGCCGGTGGCGGAGAGGGGGGAGCGGTCGACTAGTAGCCTCTTAGCCTTTGTCTGTTTGTACTTGCTTTGCCAGCTGAGTCTTGTATGATGTTATAATGTGGGGGCTTTGTATTCATCTGTACTTTTATTCTTGTACTTTGTATCATCTTTTGATGATAAGTATATGCTGCTTGGGAGCACTCTTTTTGATTGCCTTTGTAATTCTCTTTCAGTGTTGAGCATAGCTTATGTGATGATTTTGGACGTATTGACGTCGTTTACTGGTTTGTCTGTTGAAGGACAAGACCAGTTGGCATTTTAACTTGCTGGCCAAGCGAAGATTAAGATATCCAGACCAGGGGGTGCCACTGATTGTAGTGACCTACCCCTGGAAAGAAGGGCACACCTTCGATATAGCAGGTGCAAGGTCAGTTGATGACGACGAGGGGTATACCCTACTGGTTGTTTGTTGATTGTGACTATGACATACCAACCTTCGACCGAGGCAATCGCGAGGGGGAAGGCCCCAACAACGTCGTGAACTACTGCGAGGGATAAGGGCGAACCTTTGATCTGGGGCGGTGCGAGGCCACTTAGAGACAGTGAGGGGTAGACCCTACCAACCTTTTTGGCGTACGCGAGGGAGGCATGACCTAGCGTTACCGTGACCTACCGCGGGGGGGGGGGGTGCACCTTTGACCCGGGGCGGTGTGAGGTCATTCGGGGCATGGCCCTGCGACGTGTCCCTACCGTAGGGGAGAAGGGCACACCTTCGATCCAGGACAAATAAGAACTACTGTGATGCTGACTACTGACGATTGAATAGATGTGCTCCGAGTGTTCCTACGATAGCCAGATCAGAAGCAAACAAAAGCGGTTAGATACAAATGTAATGTATGTATGCAAATATAACATTATCTTTGTCTTGGTTAGTTGTAGCAGATGAATTAAAGAAAAAGTTTTATAATCCAGAACATAATAAGGTGTTTCCACCCGGTTCCTAGCTCCTTTCCGTCGATAGCTTTTTAGGCGTCAATGGTGAAAGTCTTTTATTTCAAGGATAGCTAAATCACCTAGAGGGGGGTGAATAGGTTTCTTAGTCTCTTATGATTTTCTTTTATTTTCCTTCTTAATTGCTTTGTGAGTTAGTAGTTTTTTGCTTTTAATAAATACACAACCTGCAATGTAGAAACAATACACAAAACACACACATAATTTATAGTGGTTCCCCAGATTATGAGTACGTCAACTTTCCCTCCCACCTTTCTTACTTCTTGTTAGACAAGACACTTCTCCAAAAAATAAGCTCCAAAGATCTTACACCATAGATCCCTTAAGATCTCTCAGTCTCCTCCAAGACTTGCAACTCAGAAACTAAGCCCTACAACTCAGTGATCAACTGATCACCTACCTCAGGCCAAAGGCCCTACCACTCAAGCTGGGAGGACAGCCCGACGTCAGATCCACAAAGGATTCTACCTCAAAGAGAATGACTCTCCTACAGATCAGGCACAAGGGCCCTACCTTAGATCCAAATGATCCTACAACTCTGACACAAGTGTCCTACAACTCAGAGAGAATGACTATCCTACCTCAGATCAACAAGTTATCATACACTCAGATCCACAGTTGGATCCTACACTCAAATTCACACTTGAATCCTATCCTCAGCCTTTATATATTAAGGCCTACAACTCAGATCTGTAAAGATCTTATAGGATGAAAGTAGATTTGATGAATAATGACAATAGAGATATTATATCTGTGTCTATCTCCCTGGACTGAGATAAACTTAGCCCAACTTTGACTCCAGGGATATAGTCCCTGAGCCTACTGCTTCCTGAACTGAGAAGGTCTCAACCATATCTTCTTTACAACAACAAGTGTAGATCTTTGTTTGTGCTGGAAATAACTTGCAGATCTGCTTCTTTGCACCTTTCTGAACTGAACCAGAAGCTCGGCCCTATCTCCTTCTTCACAGTCCCCAATATTATATCTTTAGGATTAGGCTTATTTGAACTGTATAGAAATGCAGCTGGGGTTAGCCCTTGCTGCTACCTATTTCCTCAAAAAATACTCTGAACCTGCTGGTGAATAGAAATAAAATAACAGTTCCAAGTTTTCTTCACACAACTAGCCTTGACTGTAGAAATCAGTTATCTCTGCTTCTCATTCTTCCTCAGAAAATAAGCTTTCTGACCTTGCTAGAGCAGGTGAAAATGACACCAGCAAACTTGCTTTTGATCCCAGATCCAACAGCTAGGGTTTGACCTTGGCTGCTTTCTTATTCTCAATGATTAACTTTGAACTTACTGTTGTCGGTGAAGAAGACAACAACAACTTTGTTAAGCTTTCAGACCAGCTGCTTTGAACTCTGTTCTTCCGCCTCTGCAACAATGACGAGGAAGAAGATGCCTGCCAGCTGTATGTGTGAAAAGCTAATTCTTCAATCACAGCTCTTCCTTTTCTATTTCGCCGCTCAACGACTCTTTGAGCTGTGGGGCCCACACAAGGAGTTAGTCGTTGCAACCTTGCATTAACTGCAAAAGTCATGTGGTAGGCCATCGACGTTGTTTGTCGCGTACTATAGCATTCCCGCAACATTTTGAATTTTGCTGACAATTGCTGACGTCAGGACCTGTGAACTTAGTCAATATCAAACATTAGAGCATAGACGTTAAGTGAGCAACCTTCACTCAATGCCCCCAACACTTAAACAGATTCTGTCACAAGGCGTTGAGTGAGCAACATTCACTCAATGCCAAAACACTTAGACAGATTCTCTGTCACTATGCGTTGAGTGAACAACCTTCACTCAATGCCAAAACACTTAGAAAATTTTTCTGTCGATAGGCGTTGAGTGAGCAACCTTCACTCAACGCCAAAACCCTTAGACATATTTCTGTCACTTGACGTTGAGTGAGCAACCTTCACTCAACGCTTTTAGACTTAGCCAATTTTCCTGTCTGGGAAGCGTTGAGAGTTGCTTCTTCACTCAACGCTTTCTGCATCTGTCAATTTTATTGACGTGATGTTGAGTGAGTAAGCTTCACTCAATGCTTCTGTCCTTAAGACAGTATCACAATTGATTAGACGTTGAGTGGATAGCCTTCACTCAACGTTTTTGTCCTTTGACAAAATTCTGTGTTTGAAACACAGTGGCTCTAATTGAACATTAAGGGTTAGTCAACGCTGTGTCCTCATGACGTTGAGTGAGTTTGCCTCACTCAACACCTGTGGACTTAGTCAAATAATTACATAAATTTTCTGTGGCTTTGACGGGATGATCTATACTCAACGAATATGCTGTATGACGTTGAGTGAGTAGAAATCACTCAATGTCTGTAGACTTAGCCATATTTTCAGCTTGCCAATAGCTTGGCTTTGACTGTGCATGTTGTACTCACAGCTTTTAGTCATCTGACATTGAGTGAGTAGACTTCACTCAACGCCTGTGGACTTAGACGGATTTTTGTCTCTCCACATCTCTACCCTGTGACCGCCTATCACCATCACTTAGACAATCTGTCTAAACATGTTTCAAAGAATATCCTGCACTTGATGAGCTTGAACAACATTAAATACAACTATGTGTATACCATTGACTTGTTTGACTTCTTATAAATCTGGGACATTGGGCACAATAGACTCAACAGATGGCTCCTAGGCGCGTGGCTACTTCTGGTCCCGGTTGAGTCTGTTGCAGATAGCATGCACACGCGATTTCCTGATCTCCATGTTCGACTCCAACTCCTGCTTGGGTGATGAACTTTATGACCAAATGGGGGATGGCCGGAATTGCCTTAAAGGTCATTTGAAAGGGTCGATCGAAGATCGCATGTTAGGGTGACTCTGTCCCGATGGCGATAAATTGGATGACATGTGTGGCTCATTTTGGAAATTCTCCCAACGTAACTTGGAGCTTGATGATGCCTTTAATTGGGACGGGCCCTCCATCGAACTCATAGATTGGGCAAGAAGTTGGCTGGAGCTTATCCTCAGAGATGTTCATATTATGATGTGTAGCCAAAAATATGAGTACTTTTCTATGCTCTGATGGAGCGTTTTCAGATGCTGCCTGACAAACTTCGTGACGGGGCGCATAGAGATGCGTGGACGATGACTTGAGTGGCGTTGCACACGTAGCAGACTTTGCGAAATGTCACACAGAACGTCTTCTTCTTGGGACCATCGTGAACTTAAACGAATTTTTGGGTGGCCCGGCTGGTGGAGGAGGCTCGTAGGAGGATTTTGACAGAGCTCCGACCTGAGGATGAAGAAAACTGAGACGAGAAAAAGTTAGAAATGAAGCGGGTCCTAGGGTCTTTTTGTAGGCTCCAGAAGGTGGTTACGGTGGTTACGCGGCTATCCGCACACCGTAACCACAAACAATTACTATTTGTAGACCACATTTAATATATTTTTGGGCGTATACAATTTGTGTAATATTTACTAAATGCAGACCGATTTTTAACAAATGATAACCCCCCACTAATCATGGCGGTTAGTGGGTGGTTAACCACAAAATGAACGGCGACGATCGCGGCGGAATGATCGAACGGCGGGGAAGGTTTGTTACGAAAGAGAAGTCACCTTATCGGCGAACGGTCGCCGACGAGGGGAGAGGAGGAGTCGCGACCGGCGGGACGGCCGACCGCGATGGGCGAAACCACCGGGAGGGGCGGCCGAGCACGGACGCCCCTTGCAGGCGGTTCCCCGCGGTCGCGGGGTGGGGCGGCTAGACTCGGCTTCTCCTTGCGGGCGTTGTCCCGCGGCCGCGTGAGGCGGCCGCCGGGAGGGGCGGCCGAACATGGCTTCCCCTCGTGGGTGGCGCCCCGCGGCCGCGAGAGGCGGCCACGGGGAGGGGCGACCGGGCATGGCCGCCCCTTACGAACGAGACCCTGCGTTCGCGGGATGTGGCCGCGGGGAGGGGCGGTTGCAGCGCAGCCCCGGCGTGGCCGACCGGTCATGGGCCGCCAGGTGCCGGTTATGGCAGCACAACGACCGATCGTGGTGGTGGATCAAACGATGCATGTAGATCGCGCGCGGCGATCGTGTGTGTGGCGGTCAAACTCATGATCCCACCAAGTTAGTGGGGATGACCTCATCAATAAACATTGATTTTGTATTTATTTTTTCTAGTGCAACATATTTGCGCCATAAATGTAAGAAATCGAGGACCAAACCGAAACCGAATCGATATTTCTGATTCGATTCTGATTCTACAATTTAGAACCATGAGTTGATTCCAGTTCAAAATTTTTGAAACCCAATCTTTAAGGATCATTTTGAAATCCAACCAATCCGATCCTAATTTCACCCAAAATTTTATCTGCCTTGCTCCAGTTATTTAAGTTTTTATTTATTTATGGGTGCTGTTATTAGCAAACCCATTTCTGCTGCTAGCAAACCATTACTGTTAGCAAACCATTGCAATTGAAAATGACTATTTGAAAATCTTTTTGTTATTAGCAAACCACCAAATAATTAAAAAAAAACTCAATCATATAATAAGTTGTTTCATTCGTTCTTAAACAAAATTTCTCAAAATACTCCAAATCTTCTTTATATGTCTAATAATATCTTCAAAAATACCAAATATTTTGACGCGCCACAAATTTTTTTGACCATATTCTGCAAAAAACAAACATGCAATTTAATGAGTCTCCAAGTTAGTGAACATTATACTTAACATACCATCAATTCATGTGAAATAATTTGCATAAATTCACCTTTGTTCTTCCTTCAAAAATATGTATACGTGCAATCAAAAATTCATAAATGACATGCTCAACCTACCACTGCATAAAGAAATAATCAAACAAATTTAAACATTTGAAGACTCATCTGTATCAATAAACAGAGTACAAATCACGTACTCGGAATCTCATAAGGTAATAGCGTTGTTAGGTCCAAAAAATAAAATAAACATCGAAATAGGACTGCATTTGTGGCTTGATGATTGAAATTGAGCGACCTGCTGGTCCCCTTTTAGCTCCGATCAGTAGGGCTGGAGGACCAACGAGCTGAGACTAGATTTGATTGAACTAACTCAAGATCAAATAGAAATGTATATGCATGCATGATTGGCTGAATGTAAATAACATATATCTATGCGCATATTTAAATTTGAATTAGTGTACTCTTACATTTATATACTTTTATGTAAGTGTATGAGAGTATGAGTTTATCCGGATGATCCTGATTGAGGACTATGACCAACCTAAGTTTTTCTTTTTAATATAATAAAAATATAGATAGTAGACAATGCATTTGATGTAGAAGATCAAAATTTGATTGTGAATACATAGATTTTAAGCCCAAAAAGAGCTTGAATACAAGTAAATGAGACAAGATCATGAGATGAAATTAGTTATGCTCGAGATTAAAAAGCTCATGTAGCATGGTCACACAAAATGTGCAGTGAAATGCTTGAGTACGTAGTGATAGAGCATACGCAGGAAAATTAAAACTCAGTAAGATTCTGAAGCACTTTAGATTTTGTTTCGCCACCTTCTATCTCGTACAAATCCAAGTCACCAAGACTTCGACCTGCTTCAGATTCCTTCTTTATAGTCTGGTGCAAGAAAAATCAAATAAAGAATTTGTGGAGTATGCCTGGAAATGAATAATTCAGATGCACTATCAGTAAGTAATCTAACCTTTCATTCTTTTGAATTGATTATGCATTCTCATGTAGTTGCCAATTGTGTATGATATCGCCTCCAGGGGGAGTAGAGCGGTGGTAGTGGACTCCCTTCTTTCATGCACAATCCCACAAAATGGTTACTGTTGCGGACTAACTCGATGCTCCGGTCGGACCGGATATTCTTGGACCGCCTTAGCTCGCGGAGCGGTCGAGCGCGCACACAGTCAATTGGAAAATGGGGGATGGACACGGGAGGTTTTAACGTGGAAAACCCTTCAACCGGGTGAAAAACCACGTGACCGGGTCGGTGCCGATCAAAATCCACTAGATTGCTGGAGGTTACAATTTGACGGGGGAAATCGGGGCGATAGGCCGCTCCCGTTACAACCTTGAGGAGAGAGAGAGTATATGCGCTCGTCGGAGGGCAACAGACTGCCTTGCCAACGGGACTTGGATGGTGGAATGCGCGGGATGCTTCAGTTGCGTGCGCTCAGAGGCGACGCGTGTCCAGAGGTTGCCACTGCTTCCTTTGTGCGTCTTTCTCGGTCCTTGGAGTGTTTCCTTGGTAACTGAGCTCTGGTGGGGTGCAAATAGCCGATGATAGGTTCTGGTAGCTGTTGGCAGGAGCTGATAGCCACTGGGGGCCGCTGGAGGCCTCGAGCGGCGGCCGGTGGTTGGCGGCGAGAGGCGGCCGCTGGTGGTTGGCGACGAGGGGTGGCCGCCGGCGGAGAAGAACGGGAAAGCTCCCACCTGAGGAAGAAGAAGAAGAAGAAGCGTAGGAGGAGAAAGTTAGGAAATGAGGAGCCCCTGGGGTCCTTTTATAGGCTCTAGGGGGAAGTTATGGCGGGCCCCCCCACTAACCTAGTGGGTTAGTGGGTGGTTTTGCCTCGATCGGACGGCCGGTGGGGCCTCTCCCTCGATCGGACGGCGGGGAGGTCTTCCCACGATGGCGGGCCGTCATTACGGCGGCGGCAGCCGGGCAGCCGGCGAGGGAGGCCGGCGGCGGCCAAGGTCACGGCCGGCCATGGCCGGGGCGGCCATGGCCCCGGCCGGCCATGGCCGGGCGGCCATGGTCACGGCCGGCCATGGCCGGGCGGCCATGGCCACGGCGGCGGCCGGCCATGGTCGGGGCCATGGTCGGGGCCGACCATGGCCGGCCATGGCCGAGGCCGGCCATGGCCGGGCCATGGCCATGGCCGAGGCCGGCCATGGCCGAGGCCGGCCATGGCCGGGCCATGGCCATGGCCGCGGCCGGCCATGGCCGAGGCCGGCCATGGCCGCGGCCGGCCATGGCCGCGGCCGGCCATGGCCGCGGCCGGCCATGATCGTGGCCGGCCGGCCATGGCCGGAGGGGAACCGCCGGGGGCGGTTCCCTCCCCTAATGGTGGGGAGAGAGGGGGCCCACTCCCATGATCTCCATGAGAGATCATGGGGGTTAGGGGGCCCGCCCATGATCTCCATTTATGGGGATCATGGGGGTCTCCTTTTTCTTATAAATTAAGGTGGAGCCCATCAATTGCCACCCAAATCTCTTTCAGTTGGGAGGGAAGCGAGCACGGGGAGAGATTTTTAACTCTGGTTGCGGTGGTGATTGCCGGCGTGGAATCCGGGATGGCGGCGATGGTGAGCGGCTCCAAGGTATGCCGGTTCGTGTTAGTTTGGAAAGCGGATGCCGGACTGGCTCGCGCGGGGACCGGCAAGGCGTAGGAGCTGGGGGTGTGCCACCGTTGCGGGAGAGGGACCGAGCGCGCAGGCCGCTCGGGCGCAGGTCGCGCGCGCGCCGGCCGCGTGCGCGCATGCAGCGCGCGCAGGCCGCGCGCGCGGGCCTTGCGCGCTGGTCTTGCGCGCAGGCCGCGCGCGCGCAGGCCGCGTGCGCGCAGGCCGCGCGCGCGTAGGCCGCATGCGGGCGCGCAGGCGGACCTGGCGCGCAGGCCGCGCGCGCGCGCGGGCCTTGCGCGCAGGCCGCGCGCGCGCAGGCCGCGCGCAGGCCGCGCGCGTTGGCCCCGCGCGCTGGCCCCGCGCGCTGGCCGCGCGCGCGCAGGCTGCGTGCGCGCGCGTAGGTGGACCTTGCGCGCAGGCCGCGCGCGCGCGGGCCTTGCGCGCGGGCCGCGCGCGCGCAGGCCGCGCGCAGGCCGCGCGCGCAGGCCTTGCGCGCGCAGGCCGCGCGCGCGCATGCCGCGTGCGCGCACAGGCCGCGTGCTTGCTGGCCGGACTTGGCGAGGCTGCGTGTACGCCATGGTCGCGTGCTTGCAGGCCGTGCGCGACCATGGAGAGGGTTGTGCGCGTGATTTTTACTATTTTGACATGACTAATTTTTTGCGGTGTGCAGGTACCGAAGCGCTCTGCTGGACCAATGCGTCTACGCTCCTCCTTGATTGAAGACGGTGTTGCTATTTGGAGAACAAAGTTCGGGCTTCCTTCAGACTTGGAGGTGAGGATCCCGCGTCCCGAGGAGCGGGTTCAAAATCCTCCCCGTGGTTGGCTGACTGTCTGCGAAGTGTCGCTCAGATCTGGTTTCCGTCTTCCTCCCTGCGACGAGGTGGTGGAGATTCTGAAGTTTTGCGAAGTTCCTATTTCCCAGTTTGCCCCTACCGGGGTTACTCGTATCATGGGCTTGATTGCTTTTTTTCGTGAGCATGGGGGCTCCCTCTCTTTAGACCAGTTCCGTGATTGGTGCGACGTGCGCTTTGATGGTGGTGAGCGGATCGAGGTGCGCAGCAACAAGGTTTGGCTGGAGTTTGAGTCTCGCAAAGATCGTCGTCACGGTAACACTTTGTTCGGATATGTGAAGAACTCTTGGGGTCTTCCTGAGGTGTGGAATGCACTTCCCGACCGTTGTCGCCGTGTGAAAGGGAGGGAGCGAGACTTCTCTCCAGTGTTGGGATTTTCCGAGCCTCGTGAATTGGCTAACCGTCTCTTTAACATATATGCGTTTGTCGAAGAGAAGCGATTGTTGGGATGTGGTATTTCTGTTGGCATAGGACGGGCGGTGTTGTCTTCTCAGGGAGGAGGCCGCAAGAGAAAAGCGGTCATGGCCCCCGATAGTGATGTTGATGTTGTGGTGGTAGCCTCTGATGATTCAGTCCCAGAGACGCAGTTACCTATTTCCCCGACTCCACGGGCGCTTGCTAGCGTAGCGGTTCCTCGGATGTCTTCCTCTTTGAAGGCGATGAGTGATGCGGTATGTTGGTGCCTTATTGTTTCTTCCTCCTTCTATTTTTTGTTTGAAGGCGGCTAATTGCGTGTTTTCCTTTTGCAGATCGAGACTCAGGCGCAGATAGCGGTCACCTGGAATGATCATTACGTGAGCCTGAAGGATGGCTATCTTGCTTTGTAGGAGAAGCTTCGACTGTCGATGGGTTCACTTTCTTCTCTCAAGGAAGAACATGACCGGGACATCGCACAGTATCATCGAGTTGGGTCAGAGCTGAAGTCTGAGATAGAAGACGTGCGTGCTTCCTTGGACGTGGAGAAAGCCGTGGTGGAGAGGACTGCCCAGATGTTGAAACATGCGAGGGAGGAAATATCTGGCTTGGAGACTCAATTGCATGCGGCGCGAGATGAGGTTGCAGGCCTTGAGACCCAGCTTTGTGCGACGAGGGCGCAGGTAGAGATGTTATCTTCGGATGACCGTACATCAGAATTGAAGGCCGCAGGCCTCGCGGAGTACCTGGAGTCCTTGGACTATATGCGGGATCGTAGCCTGATCGCGGAGGAGGTTCGTGATGACATTTGGTCCAAGGAAGTAGAGCCTCAGATGGATGACATGCGCCAGTTAGCGCTTCGTCGTGGTGTTTCGAAGGCTTTTCGCTTCATAGGGAAGCATCTTGGGTGTGATACTTCCAGTTTCAGCTTCGCGGACGTTTCAGATGATGAGCGTTTTAGCTCAGATGCTGATGATGGGTAGCTGTAGTGTTTATCTGCTTTTGTCTGCCTCGTTGTTTATTTGTAGTCATTTGTTTCTATCATAGCTTTTGAGATTGTCGCTGTTAGAGCTCCCATTCGTTGTTTGTTATGATAGCCTTACTTGTATGTCGTTGCCCTGCGTTTTGCATAGATGTATTTTGCCACGAGATGGTTGTTTGTGGGAGTTGATCTTTGTCATGGTGTATTCGTATTTTGACGTGAGATAGTGTGTGGGCCTGGCTCGCGACCTAGTTTGTATGTGGGCTTCTTTGCGAGGGGGTCAAGTCCTTACGGTGTTGCGTGGAACAGGTCCATGGCCTTTCGCGCGAGACGGGCTCGCGGCTTCTTCGTGAGGGGGGCAGGCCCCCACGGTGTTGCGTGGAACAGGCCCACGGCTTTTCGCGCGAGATAGGCTCGTGGCTTCTTCGTGAGGGGGGCAGGCCCCCACGGTGTCGCGTGGGACAGGCCCACGGCTTTTCGCGCGAGACAGGCTCGCGGCTTCTTCGTGAGGGGGGCAGGCCCCCACGGTGTCGCGTGGGACAGGCCCACGGCTTTTCGCGCGAGACAGGCTCGCAGCTTCTTCGTGAGGGGGGCAGGCCCCCACGGTGTCGCGTGGGACAGGCCCACGGCTTTTCGCGCGAGACAGGCCCGCGGCTTCTTCGTGAGGGGGGCAGGCCCCCACGGTGTCGCATGGGACAGGCCCACGGCTTTTCGCGCGAGACAGGCTCGCGGCTTCTTCGTGAGGGGGGCAGGCCCCCACGATGTTGCTCTGATTAGCGCCATATATTTCATTTGATTGTGTAACTTCCATCCGGGCAAGACATTTTCTCGATTCTTGTGCTGTGAAGAAAAGAATAACATAAAATGAAGTAATTAAAGAGTGGCGATAACATGCCCGAGGTTGACCCTGCAATTTACATAGTTTAAAGCGAGATGTAGGTCATTTGGGTAGTTCCTACTAGCCTTGGTGGGCAAGTTCTTGTAATTTAGAATAAACGTGGTAATTCAAATGAAACGACTTAAGATTGGATGTGGCGTGAGCAGGATTGGAAGACATCCCAGAGTGACTGCTGGAGTATTGCTGTGTAGTCGGAATCAGCTTGGATGACGACGAACTGTACGTCGTAGGATGTCTGTCGGTGTGCATCTTTGAGAGTGACTGGCAGAGTGACGGTGCCGATGATTGGTACCGGGTGATCCCCGAGAACACGAGCGCTTGCAGATGTTAGTTTGAGATATCCGGCGGTGAGCTTGAGCTGAAGTAGAGTTGGTAAAAACAGTATATTGGCGGTGACTTCCTTGTCTATTAGAACCTGATTCAGTTTGATAGGCAGTTCGCCAATCTCGACCGTCGTGCATCTTATGTTCTGGTTGTTAGGTGGTCTTCTTCTTGATATGAATTGATCAACTGCTCCTAAATTGGTCAGTCGTTGGACTTCTTCTTTTAGTCCATTGCATTCGTTCGTGTTGTGGCCGTGACTTCGGTGATATTCGCAGTATCTTGCCTGGTCTGCCTTGGGGTTCGGCCGCGACGCTCTTGGTCGTTGAAATGATGAATTATTCTGGATTGCATACATCGCATTAGTGCAGGTAGTATTCGGAGGGACGTATTCCTGGAGTGAATGTTGCCCCCCCTTTCTCGGGGGCTGTGCTGACTACCATTGGGGCGACTCCGCTTCTGGCGTCGTTCTTTTCGCATTGTATGGGTTGGTTCACCTTCTTTCTTCCTCTTCTGTCTTCTGTCTGACCTCAGATTTTTTGGTGAGGGCTTTTCGATCGTCATGAACCTTTTGATAAAGAGGGCGGCAAGCTCGATGTAGCTATCGATATCTTCTCTTTGTAGGGATTGAAGCCAAGTCCGAGCTTCTCCTATTAATGTTGTTGAAAATACTCGGACCATGAGTTGATCTGAGGCATTGCGGGCGTGCATGATGGCTTCGAAATGCTTCAGGTGTGCGAGTGGGTTGCCTGTCCCATTGAAACTACGGATCTCCGTGCCCGCGGCTGTGCAGGAACTAGATGAGTTATTGTTAGGTAGGTATTCATCTGGTTCTTGCTTTGTGGCAGAAGTGCCAGGGGCCATTGTGTTTCCAGCGCTTTCTTCATGACGAGGACGTGCGAGGTAGTGACCATACATCTCCTGGAGTGATGTTGTAGGCACGGGAGAGCTATTTGTGCTTGAGAATTCCTTTTCTATGTCGTATTCTCTGTGTAGGCCCGGCCTGGTAGGGGCAGGGGGTTCTTCTGGCGGCAGTAAGACAACCTGTTCAAAAGGCTGAGGCGTCTTTAGGTGGTAGAATGTCAGCTTGTTCTGTGCCGCATGGGTTGCATCGACGTGGATGGCGCTGGGAGGGGAGTATCCGTGAGGTAGATGCTGCCCCCCAGTTCCTGAGGGGTCTTGCCTTTGAGGGGCAAGCTGACTCCACTCTTCTTGTCCTGTATTAGTTTGCTCTTTTCTTTGCTGGGATTCTGGTGCCGGGTTCAGGAGTGAGAGAATGACTGGTGCTCCCAAATTTCGAAGTAAAGTGATCATTTCGGTTTGCAGTTCTTCCATCTGGCGGACACGTCCTTCCAGGGCTGGCGCGGGAGCCAGGGCTGCTCCCGTGGCTAGCGGTGCGTCTACCGGAGAGTGAGATCGTGCAGGCTCAGTGTGTCCGCCAAGTACGGATCCTTCTGCAGCGCGGGTACTCCTCTTTGCCATTGTGATGAACTTGCTCTGCGAAGGATATTGGGAATGTTTCCCACAGACGGCGCCAAACTGTTGCGGACTAACTCGATGCTCCGGTCGGACCGGATATTCTTGGACCGCCTTAGCTCGCGGAGCGGTCGAGCGCGCACACAGTCTATTAGAAAATGGGGGATGGACACGGGAGGTTTTAACGTGGAAAACCCTTCAACCGGGTGAAAAACCACGTGACCGGGTCGGTGCCGATCAAAATCCACTAGATTGCTGGAGGTTACAATTTGACGGGGGAAATCGGGGCGATAGGCCGCTCCCGTTACAACCTTGAGGAGAGAGAGAGTATATGCGCTCGTCGGAGGGCAACAGACTGTCTTGCCAACGGGACTTGGATGGTGGAATGCGCGGGATGCTTCAGTTGCGTGCGCTCAGAGGCGACGCGTGTCCAGAGGTTGCCACTGCTTCCTTTGTGCGTCTTTCTCGGTCCTTGGAGTGTTTCCTTGGTAACTGAGCTCTGGTGGGGTGCAAATAGCCGATGATAGGTTCTGGTAGCTGTTGGCAGGAGCTGATAGCCACTGGGGGCCGCTGGAGGCCTCGAGCGGCGGCCGATGGTTGGCGGCGAGAGGCGGCCGCTGGTGGTTGGCGACGAGGGGTGGCCGCCGGCGGAGAAGAACGGGAAAGCTCCCACCTGAGGAAGAAGAAGAAGAAGAAGCGTAGGAGGAGAAAGTTAGGAAATGAGGAGCCCCTGGGGTCCTTTTATAGGCTCCAAGGGGAAGTTATGGCGGGCCCCCCCACTAACCTAGTGGGTTAGTGGGTGGTTTTGCCTCGATCGGACGGCCGGTGGGGCCTCTCCCTCGATCGGACGGCGGGGAGGTCTTCCCACGATGGCGGGCCGTCATTACGGCGGCGGCAGCCGGGCGGCCGGCGAGGGAGGCCGGCGGCGGCCAAGGTCACGGTCGGCCATGGCCGGGGCGGCCATGGCCCCGGCCGGCCATGGCCGGGGCGGCCCTGGCCGGGTGGCCATGGCCGGGGCGGCCCTGGCCGGGGCGGCCATGGCCACCGCCGGCCATGGCCGGGCGGCCATGGCCGGGGCGGCCATGGCCACGGCCGGCCATGGCCAGGCGGCCATGGCCGGGGCGGCCATGGTCACGGCCGGCCATGGCCACGGCGGCGGCCGGCCATGGTCGGGGCCGGCCATGGCCGGGCCATGTCCATGGCCGAGGCCGGCCATGGCCGGGCCATGGCCGCGGCCGGCCATGGCCGCGGCCGGCCATGGCCGAGGCCGGCCATGGCCGCGGCCGGCCATGGCCGCGGCCGGCCATGGCCGCGGCCGGCCATGGCCGCGGCCGGCCATGGCCGCGGCCGGCCATGGCCGCGGCCGGCCATGGCCGCGGCCGGCCATGGCCGCGGCCGGCCATGGCCGCGGCCGGCCATGGCCGCGGCCGGCCATGGCCGCGGCCGGCCAAGGCCGCGGCCGGCCATGGCCGCGGCCGGCCATGGCCGCCCGCGGCCATGATCGTGGCCGGCCGGCCACGGCCGGAGGGGAACCGCCGGGGGCGGTTCCCTCCCCTAATGGTGGGGAGAGAGGGGGCCCACTCCCATGATCTCCATGAGAGATCATGGGGGTTAGGGGGGCCCGCCCATGATCTCCATTTATGGGGATCATGTGGGTCTCCTTTTTCTTATAAATTAAGGTGGAGCCCATCAGTTACCATTTATTAAGCCGATGAAGATGACTTTCGGGCTTTGCGGAAGCGGTGAATTCAATGGCAAAAATGTTAGACTTTGATTCCTTGAAATATGAACCACCCCAACATTGTAGCAAGTTGAAATTACCAACCCCATATCTGGTATGGACATCCACTTATCATATGGTGCGGGTGAGCTCTTGCAATCAAGATTGCTAATTAATTCCTTTCTTTTTGTGGTTCCGTATATTGCATCAAACAAAGTTTCTCTTCTTACCAATTCATTCATCAAATTAGCTCTAATTTTTTGCCAATTTTCACCATGGCCGAGTGATTCACTAATCACACGAAAAACACAATGTCCATCTGCGACGACATTGAACACATCCACCAAGTAATCTGAAATGCAAGACGGTAGTTGTCGGCGAACGCTATCATATAATCTATTGCTTCACATGCTTTGTTCTCTTGATGACTTTGACAAATTTTTGTGTGTGCTTATGTCTTTTTTCAAAATGTGCTCAAAAAGAGAGGGCTTGCGCTTTGTAGTTTTCCAGTCTTGAGTGAACCACTTTGTGCTCCCTTTTAGTCTACCTTTTAATTTGGATGGCAAAAGTGGCTCTTTTGTTTGGGATGATGTTGGATCCATGATTTCACGCAATTTATTTTTGATCTCCTTTTGTTGATGCTCATTAGTTTTTGCATACCTTGTTATGATCCCCTCCAACTCAACTACTATATCAATGTCTTTGGTGTTCATAGATTCTTGTGTATTTGGAATTGTATCACTTTCCAAGGGGAAAGATAATTGTTTCTAATGTTTATGTATTAACCATATCGGACATGCTTTGTTTTGTGAGATATAAGGTGCCAATTCGTGACTGCAAGGTAACCCAAGTGTTGAACGGCTTGTATGTGGACAATCTTCACCAACACCAAGCTTCGATTTCCGATATTTATCCTCCTCCACCTTTATCAATTGCAAAGCTTGTAATGATACACGCCCAACAAGGTCCGAGTACAAAGACCCCTTAAATTCATTACTAACTTGAATGGAGCTATGCCCAAACGATCTTTTTATTTCAGTATGTTGAAGATATAACATTTGATCGAATGCTTTCCATACGGTAGCTAAGTTTTCAATTGAAACTTCCAAAAATTTCTTCAACTTGCTATGTCCCCCTTCGACACGGTTTGTTGTGGAGTTGCCTAGGTGCATGTACTTGTCAATCCAAGCACAAACAAAATACTCTTTGAAAGGTTCAAGCCATGTTTGAAATAGGTACGAGATAACATCCGGATATGCAGTAGAATAAACACTCAAAATATTATTATATCGCATATTAAACTCATTTTCATTTCTTGCGTCCATCAACCGTTGACAAACCCCAAGAAAGATCTCGAACTCTTTCCCATCTTTGAAATATTTCTTGCAATTGGATAAAATGTTCCTGTGCACATGTACTTGACATAAAATATGCTTGACATTTGGAAAAGTACTCTTTATGGCATTCATCAATGTCAAGTCCCTATCAGTAACAATTACATTAGGCAAAGATGTTTCATCCAAAGTAGACTTAAAGTGCTCTAGATCCCATCTATAACTTGACTCGGATTCATCAGACAAAAAAGCAAAGGTCGAGAAAAAAGTTAGCTGCGTAGACGTAATACCGACTATAGAAAGTAATGGCAACCGATATCTATTTGTCTTGTAGGTACAATCCATTAAAAACACGGTTGAAAACATCTTACTTAGTTTAATAGACATCGGATGAGCAAAGAACAGGCTAATCAAATTTTTTTTCCCTTCCATAACACGATTAAAACTCAAATACCCACAATCAGTTAAACATTTATATAGGTACTGTATTGGAGTTGCTCCACTTAATTCTTCCTTTTGCAACTTGTATCTCTCATTATAAATAGTTCGCATGATAGTACGATTGCTTGCATTTCGTCTTTTTAATGTTGATAATATGCATCTAGGCTTAACATTTGATGCATACATGTCGTGAACTATCTTCTTCTCAAGACAATCCAACCTTCCAACCATGGCATGTGCTTCTAAGTGGACCATTTCATGGTTATGTGTCCCACATTTCACTTCCATTGTCCATTCATCAGAGAAAGCATTTTTTCCCAATCAATGTAAATGGGCAACCACAACGCTTACTTGTAGTTTTTCTTAAATTTTGTTTAGTCCAACCCTTTTTACATTGTTTCTCACGGTAAAATCCACCTCTATCACAACCCAAAATGACACGTGGTCGTGCTCTCCCACCTTCTAATTTGTCTGAACCTTTCACTGTGACAGCAAAACTACATGACTTGCCAACATTACGAGCCCAATCAATCAACACATCTCGAGATGGAAACTGAATGTTTGTTTCAAAATGACTACCTACATCAACCTTCACACAGGATCCACCAATCAACAATGAAAAGAATAGAATACATAAATCAATACAACCATATGGATCAATGACTACATTACATTATCTCAATAAGTTAAGGTTGTGAAGGATACCTTTCGGTTGAGGGGTTACAAACAACACTCTCCATTGAGAAATCAACATTCTCCATCTGAAATCAACATTAAGCATAAGATTTAATCAATAACCCCCCTTGAAAGCAACAGTAATCAATAAGATTTAATCAGCACACGCCAATAGGAATCATATGTGTCTTTACAGAACAAGACAAAACAGAAATAAAACAAAACACACATTACACTAAGAGAAGAAACGGGAAATTTCAAAACAAGCTGTGATAAATGAGATTTGGTTGGGATGCTCTAACTACAATATGGTTGGGATGCTCTAACTATTAAAAGAATTTTTCATTGCGGAAGAAGAAGAAGAAGAAGAAGAAGAAGAAGAAGAAGAAGAGGCTGGCGGAAGAAGAATTTCAGCGGCAAAATCGGCACAAAAAAAGCTCGGGAGCGGAGTTTCAGCGGCAAAATCGGCACAAATACAGCGATGATCGATGGCAAAATCGGCAAGAAGAAGAAGAAAAAGAAGAAGAAGAAACCTTGGGGTTGAGGAGGCGTAGGAGCAGCGGCGATCGGTGCGATCGGTGGACTCGGGAGCGACAGGCGACTCCGGAGCAGCAGCGGCAAGGGGCAACGTTGGCGTGCCCTAATGGTTTGCTAGCAACAATTTTTTAGGATAGGAAAAAAAAGCAAGTAAGCATGAACCGAGTTTATTTTGATTTACTAATAATCAAAATCGGTTTGCTAAACAGCACCCTTATTTACCTTATTTATTTACGAGGATGATTTCAAACCTTCGCCGGCTTTGAATGGAAGTCCTGACTGAGGCTGAAGAATTCATAAAGCTGTCGGTGGCTCAGGGGAGTGACCTCGACTCGGAGCTTCCTGCCAAGGTGGTCAAAAGCATTCCGGTTCTTCCATTGATCGATCCCACCGACTGAGCAGAGTGCGTCAATGGCCGGAGGCAGCGCCGGCGGCGATTGGATGATGCCGCTCTCTGTTCTACTCAAGCGGGAACTGAGGGATGATATTTTTGAGAAGCCCGACATCCTCCATGGCGTTGCCAACCGGAGGAAGAAGGGAGAGGACATGACTCTTCTCAAGACCGAGTGTCAGCGCGTGCCCGGAAACGGCCGGACTACCTTCTCCGTCTTCGCGGTATCCGCTATTTCTCTCTCCGTTCCCATTCCCTCTCTCGCTCTCTCTTTAGGTTTAGTGGTTGGTTTGGTTAGGGTTTAGGTTTTGTTAATTTCCTAGTGAGGATTGTACAAATGCTTTTTCACTAAGTTAAATGATTAGAACGGATTTTATATTGATTTGGTAAATCGGATTGCCGGGGGGTTGGATTTGATGATGATTTTGTATTTATCTTGATTTAATGATGATTTGGAACTGGCTTAATCCCATTTCTACTAATTTTCCCCATCTTAAGAGGAATTCACTTTGAGTGTTGCATCATGAATTTTCCCTTGGCATCCTGTTTTTCTTCAGTGATTCTATTTTGGTATATTAGTTAGGATGGTATGTGGAACAAATTTATGAAAAGTTTACTGTCTTGAGTACTTGTGGCTGGCTTTATGGCCCCTAGTTCTCCATTCATTCTTCTTCACCTTTACACGAGGTGTTCTTTCTTCTTATTCATTATCTTTCATCATTCTTCTGAACTGCATGTCATTTCTTGATCTTGATATAGTTTTTCCAAAGATGACTCAAGGTCTCCGTCCCTTTTCAATTGTTGATAATAGAGATTCAGTTCCCTAGGACTAGGAGAGGTCTCAATGCAATGGACCACCGCGTCCACCGCACTACGGCTCCGTTTGGGGGGACTTATTTTCACCGGTCAAGCGGTTACGACCCGGTACATGCGGTCGTAACCACTTGACCGGTGAAAATAAGTCCCCCCAAACGGAGCCCAAGTCTTGCAACATCTTAATCTTCTTCGAGAAGTTGTTGGTCACCTTCACTGTCGTTGGTTCATATCATGCTTCAACCATGTCGATGCTCTTATACCATGTGTCGTAGATTCATAAATGTTGATTGCTGAGAACAATCATGCAAACACGTGTCCGCTAGGCTTTTATCTCTATCCGCACAGTCAGCCAGTCACCCCCACACAAGGATTAGAGTTTCTATACAACATGAGCTACTTCATTCATGTGCAGTATTTATATTATCTTAGTGGTCTTCCACAATAGTTGTAACTAATAAATGAATGAATAAATGAAACAAGTTTCCAAAAATGTTAGTACAAGTCTTGGATCTTGGAAAGATGCGTGCAAAAAGTTTAACATGAAAGGAGGAGAGGATCTTGGTAGGAGTACTTTGCCAGTTGATCTCTGGACCTACGACTAACTTATTCGTCACTCACCATGTGAGCTCATGTGATAACATTCATGCTACTTGCTTAGCTACTGTTGTTTAAAAAAAGAAAGAATGTTAAGCTATATGAAAAAATGGAAACTGTGCTATTAAAATAGTGTATCTAGTGTAGAGACTTCCCCAATGTGATGTCCACGAGGATTTCCTTAATACTATGAGCTTAGCTATTAAACAGTCATTGAAGCAACTGAATACATTACTTATTGATTAAGCAACATCTGAATTTCTGATTGCAATTATGGGTATACTAAAGTTTTGACAAGTGTTAAAAACATTCTTACAAAGTACTCTTTTTGTGTATTATCTTAGGCATACACGTTCCACTATTAAATTTTACAACCATTTTCCTATTTCTTTTGCAGCTATTTGATGGTCACAATGGATCAGCAGCTGCAATATATACTAAGGAGAACCTCTTGAACAACATTTTGTGTGCCATTCCTTCTGATCTTACTAGAGATGAGTGGTTATCAGCTTTACCACGAGCTCTAGTAGCAGGATTTGTTAAAACAGATAAAGATTTTCAAGATAAAGGTTTAGCTTTGACCGTCTATTCAAAAAAATTTATCCTTGCTTAACAGTTCCTTGTGTACAAGAATGTGCATCAAATATTTTGCATAAGCTGCGAGTCTTTCAAATTCTCATGTCTTCCTCCTTCTATAAATGTGACCGTTTGAATATGATAGACAATCCAAGGCATATGTAAACGTTAACTGTTCAACAAATTATTAAATGTGTGAAGACTGCCGATGTACATTTCCTTATAAATGCACCTGTTGATTTGACCCTAATATGAGTATATGACATTCTTTTATGAATGCAAGTAGTGGCTATACCTAGATAGTAGATACACTTGTCGATTTCACCCAAATATATGGGCTGTCATATTGATAAAGCAAATGATCTAACTTAACATCATTCTTTTAATTCAAGTTTATACTAAAATACGTGAACCTCTTTTGTTATCTATATTAAATATTCTATGTGATTTTATTAAAATGGGAAACACAATCAGTATTGGAGAATCCTATTTCTAAAAGTATATTCCATAATTTTTCCAGGTGAACCTTCAGGAACGACTGTTACATTTGTGATAATAGATGGATGGGTAGTAACAGTAGCATCAGTAGGTGATTCAAGCTGTATTCTCGAATCTGCTGAAGGTTCACTTTACCTATTGTCAGCAGATCATAGATTAGATGGAAATAAAGAGGAGTGAGTTCATTATTCTATTATTTTAATAAATTAGTTTTATTAGAAACTTCGCTTAAGTTTATAATGCTTGTTCTTACTTCTTACAGGGTTGAACGTATTACTGCAAGTGGGGGTGAGGTTGCTAGACTATATCTTGCCTGTGGGGCAAAGGTGGGAATCTATTCATTTAATGATATAAAATATAGCTGTTTATTTTTATTCACGCAAAGTTAATTTTTGCAAATATGATAGTTTATCTTGTCATACCACAATGATTAGCTCAAATGACAATGTGCTAACTTTTTTCATATTCTGTTTTGTGTTTCAAGCCGACCCCATTATAATTGGATAAAGGATTGAGTGTTGTTGTTTTGTGTTTCAAGCAGTTATATAATTGTGCATTAGAATCTAAAAATGGATGTGTGGTCTTTATAGAAAATATGGCTATGAAATAGAAAACCGTGTAGGCCACAAAAAAGGATTGTGCGTGTGTGCAATGAATGGTGTTAGATGGGGGATGGGGGGATAATTTCAAGTATTTAATGCTCAAAATAACCTCCTTAAACCGTTTTGTTTTTCAATTCTGTTAATAGAGAGCTTATATGCAAGCTGTGGTTATTAGTTTGATTGGATTTTTAATATGAAATAGGGGTTTCTCCAGACCACTTAGAAGGTCATTAGTTGTTTGAAATATAAAAATAAACTCAAAGTTGTAGGTGCATCAAAATTCCTTAAGATATATGTTCGTAGATTGTTAAACAAGTGATATGTAGAAAAATAAGGGACCGGCTCATTGTTTTAACAGGTTAATAATTGAATGCATAAAAGATATTATTGTACGGGGTTTGTCAGGAGATATTATTGTAACTCTTTTCTATGAGCACTATGGTGGGATCGTTTTTTTTGAGCAAGATATTAGCTTCCAGAGGTGGGATGCGATATAATGAAAGATATGCTAGTTGTGGTTCTCAAGTTGATTGGATTTTTCCTATGAAATAGTGTTTATCATTGCCACTTAGAAGGCCATTAGTTGTTTTAAGTATAAAACTAAAAGCAAAGTTCCTGATGCATCAAAATTCATTAGGAGATATGTTCATAGATTATTAAACAAGTGATATGTAGAAAAATAAGGGACCTTCTCATTGTTTTAAGTTTTAACAGGTTAATAATTGAATGTATTAAAGATATCGTTATATATGGTTTGTCAGAAGATATTTATGTAGCTCTTTTCTATTAGCTGTTGAAATTATTGAAGTAGAAAGTGGACAGTCAGGATGATGCAGACTGCACAAACCGCCGAGACCGCATGCGGTTAGCGTGGATAGTATTGGAGGATAGCCAAGTTCATGACTATGGGTGGTTCTCGCGGTCTAACTTGCAGGTTCCCTGATGTGTAACTGCACGGTTAGCCTTAGCTTTCTCTATGTATGGGTAACGGTAGGGTCGAATATTGGTCGGCTTAGTCCCTTCCTTCAGGCTGGTCTGGTGATCTCGGAATCACCGCAAAGGTAACGATCGGGGTTCCTGGAAGACATCCAGATACTGGAGAAGTAATGACTTCATCTGCTCGGGTAATTCTTGCGTGGGCGTCGTTTGAGGCCCGATCTCTATAATCACTGTCATGTCGTTCTCTTATTCCCATAACCTCTCTAAGCAGCGAAGAGAGATCTCTTTCACCGGTGAAGTTCATATCCCGTGTAGGCGAGTACTCTCTCGCATCCTGAGCAAACTCCATGGTCAAACTATCCCAATCTAGGGTTACTTCACCCAACTGTTGCAATCATTGGACTCCCAGAACCAAAGCTGATCCCCAAATGGGCAATAAGTAGACATCCATCCTGCAGGTCTATCCTTGTACACTGAACCCCACTCCCTTTAGCACTCCTTTGCACTGCTGCTTATTTCCGTCCGCCACCAGGACCTGGAAAGAGACTTCCTTGGTGATCTATTGCCCCAACTTCCGTGCCACAACAGGGTTGATGAAGTTATGAGTACTCCCGCTGTCAACCAAAATAGTCACCTTCTGTTGGCAGATCCACCCTGCAATCCGCATCGTTAGCGGTGTAGACCCTCCCTCCATGACCTGGATAGCATGGGTCAAACTGCATGACATGTAGGCATGCACCTAATCCTTGATGTGCTCATTCAATCCCGAAATGAAGCAGCTCATTAATGTCTTCTCTTCCCACTGCACCATGTTGGCTAATCTTTCGAACTCTACTCGGTATTCCATCATCGTCCCTTTATGACTCAGTTTCTGAAGAAGAGTCTTGAAATCTTCTTATTCGAGGGGCCCAAATCTGGCTATAAAACCGTCAACGAAATCGGCCTAAGAGGCATAGTCACGTCCTCGGAGGAACTACTGGATCCATTGGAATGCATCATCTTCAAGATGAAAGGACGCCAGTTGCACCCACTGTTCTTCTGGAATCTCCTGGTAGTTGTAAAATAGCTCCGCCTTTTTGAACTCATTCCAACGCGTCACCCCTTTGAATTTTGGGTAGTTAACGCATGTTCTTTTTGGTGACATGCATGCTCTTGGTTTTGTTGATCGTGTGCTCCATGCTCCTGGCTGAGGACAAGAGGCTCTCAACGCTCTATCGGTCAGTTAAGGTATCATCCTTCCTCTCTGTGTTGATATTCAGACCCTGTATCTGCCAGAGGGGGTTTGTACTCCCAGTCGCCGCATGTTCTGCTGTTGCTGCTGGCATGTTCTGATCCCTTAGGGTTAGGCAGAAGCCCATCCCGAGGAGGGTAGATTGTATCCCTAGGCCGTTATTCAATTAGGTCCTCTCGTCCCCTGCCGAAGCTCCCAGACAACTAGATCGGCCCCTGGTGAGTACTCGCTTCTTCATTCACAGTTTCTTTGCCCTTGATACTTTGAGACAACAAACTATTGATCTCCTCCATGCAGTTCTCCTCTGGGGTTGCTAGCATCGTGGACTCTTCCTGTAACCAAGTCACCATGGTGTAACTCGAGGGTTTAGAGAAGGGCAGCCGACGGATTCAAAGTAGAGTGGTCGATGCACGCTGACAGCGGAAGAAGTCCACGATGGGAGAGAAATGCAACAACAGTCTGATGCAGAGAAACAATGGAAGAAGCAGCAGAGAACTACACCAGAAGTCCACAATGGAAGAAGCAGTAGCAGTTCGACGCAGTAGAGGAAGCAGTTGACGTTCGGAGGGGTCACAACAACGACAATCAAAAGAGTCGATGAAGTTGGTAGGCGGAGAGATCGACGAACCGGTCGCTCGACGCAGCTGATCGAATACAAGCAGCCGTCGGTCGATCGGGCGGGTAGCAACACCTCGACGAGGCAAGGCCGTCTGCTGTGGGCTCATTGTGAGGAAGCCGCGTCTGATATGGGGAGGAACAATCCTCTGATTCCAATTGTTAAGGCGGTAGATCGAGATTTGGAGATAATAGAGGAGGAAGAGGGAAATTATGGTTAGGGTTTGAGAGGAGGAAACGAAAAAATACATGAATAATCTTTGCATGCCCTCGCCAAACAAGCCCTAGAGGTATTTATGCAATTATACCTTTGGGCCAAGAGGGGGCCGGCCGGCCCCCTACCCCCCATGTGGGTTGAACCCGCAGGTTCAACCCCGAGCCTCTGTGGTTTAATTGGGGAGGGATGAACCGGTAGGTTTAGTCCCGCTTTGTGCTGCCTCCTTCCGCCGACGCACATATTATTGACCCGTGAACCGGTTGTTATGCGGGGTCATAACATAAAGCTAAATGCAATTTTCAGATTCATCAAACATTTGTTAGGAGATACGTTTGTAGATTCTTCAATGACTAATATGCAGAAAAAGAAGGGACCAACTTATTGTTTTAATAGGTTAATACTTGAATGCAAGATACTTTTGTACGTGATTTGACAGGAGATATTGATGCGGCTCTTTTCTATGGGATAGCTGTGGTTATTATATTGATACAATTTTTCATATGAAATAGGGATTTCTCAGGAGTCAGGACTACTTAGAATGTCTTTAGTTTTTTGAAGTATAAAACCAAACGCAACATTTCAGATCCATCAAACATTCGTTAGGAGATGTGCTCGTAGATTGTTAAATGACTAATATGCAAAAAAGGAATGGACCAACTCATTGTTTTAATAGGTTAATAATTGAATGTATAAAAGATACTTTTGTACGTGGGCTGTTAGGAGATATTGATGCACCTCTTTTCTATGAGCACTATGCTATGATCATTTTTTAGCAAGATTTCTGCTTCTAAAGTGGGGGTCTGATATTAAAAAAAGGTTTAGGCTCCATTTGGTTCGGCGGTGGCGGTTCGATCCGGCGGGTGGAAACGGAGTGTTCGAACCGGAGGGGGGAGGTGGCTGCTCCAAACGGAGCTTTTTGGGAGCGTTTCTCAAGGCGGGCGGATGGAAACGGAGCAAACGCCGCCGGAGGTTCATTTGTTTACCCTCCTTCCGGCGGCGTTTGCCCAAAACGGAGAAGCGAAACGCCCAAACAAATAGAGCCTTAGAAGTTTAATTGTTACATGTGTTACAACAGGAGACAATTAAACTTTTCTATGATAGGATCGCTGCTCGTAATTGACACTCGACAAAGTTTCTTGGTAATGCGTACTCAGCTGCTTAATGTCGGGAGATAGATCTTGGCAGACTACTCAGCAGGGTGGTCTACATTAGAGTACAATGGCACTGAAGGCACATGTAGTGGCGAAAATTTGGTGGAAGAGTGATCCTATCATCGCCTACTTATTCAACAATGACTATATCCTTATGGTTGGAGTTGCTTGTATCATCGCCAGTGAAAGCTCCATCCTACATATAAAAGTTGACTTTTGCAGTTGTCAAAGGGTTTTGACGAATGAAACATGAAAGGAAGGGTTGTTATAGGAGCTTTTGTGAAGTT
Source organism: Platanthera zijinensis (assembly GCA_039513925.1). Taxonomy (NCBI): domain Eukaryota; kingdom Viridiplantae; phylum Streptophyta; class Magnoliopsida; order Asparagales; family Orchidaceae; genus Platanthera; species Platanthera zijinensis. Next base: position 15,494,479 of record CM077085.1, read on the forward strand.
GTAGTTTCTAGGCGACATTACTGATGCAGGAACTAATCTAGAAAGTGTTGTATTAGTGGTGATTGAACTTTGTTTAGGAAATGTTGAAGAAAGACTAGTGACAGTATGGTTGAACGTGGATGAAGGCCCATTGTGACATCATACTCTCTTTCAATGTGTGGTGAAGGTTGGCACGAGTCTTCATGAGCTATTAGGGATTAAGAAGGTTTGTTTTGGTCAGTGGGGTGTTGGTGCATGGCCCAACCTCCTTTTTCATTTTGGTTTGACTGCATGAAGTTGGGTGGGGGCGATTGATCACTCATGTTGATGGTAAAAATGTAATCTTTGTCTGACAGCTGCCATCCAGTTGCCAGTACTAGAAATGTTGGTGGATTTGTTCACACTGGCTTATAAGCCATATTTTCATCATTTTCCTTGAAAAACATTGTCAGTTCATGTTAGCGTCTAAACTTGTTTAATTATTGCCAATCTAATTTACTAACTTCTTTATCTGATAAAATCTATTTCCAGGTTGGACCTCTCAGGTGTTGGCCTGGTGGCTTGTGTCTCTCACGGTCCATTGGAGATATGGATGTTGGTGAATTGGTTATTCCTATTCCTCATGTGAAGCAAGTGAAGGTAACTGACTCATGTCTATGGAGAAATTCTTAACTTTCAAGGTTTCCAAAGCATATGTAATAAAGAGATATGTACAACTTCACAACAATCACCCAAAAAGTGCAACCTGCAAACAATTATTCACCACCTTCAAGAAACTGCAAACATGGCGGTATAAATTTGGAAAAAAGACCTGTAGATTTCTACTAAAATTGAATGAATGTAAACCAAGGATCAAGAAAGCCACACAAATTTAGTCATTCCTGCACTTGAAACAAAAAATTGTAATTTTCCAACCATTGTAATTTTGCTTTGAAAACCAGTAACAGAATGTCGAAGAAAGAGGAAGGAGAGAGAAAAAAAAGTAATGAATTTAGGTTTAAGGAAATTGTTATGGGCTTGCCTTAGAATGTGGGTCGCTTCGCCCAAGGGGAAATTGGAGATGTCGGGATACTATAGAGCCGCGACTGCGACTACCTGGGTGGGGTTTGCTTAGGAGAGAGAGAGCCACTATAATCTCATTCAAAACACGAAAATATACCAACTTCTTTTCATACCTTCTTATGACCCAAGGAGTCCTTTAAACAAAACTACATACATGCATAAAGTATAGAAGTCTTGGACTTGGAATTACATAAAAGGACATACGCTAATAGTGATCCAAGTAAATGTAACGCCCCGATCTAATGTGGTTGCAATAGAAGTCTGCATACCAGTGACTAGCTCAATTGGTGATGAGGACCAGCTTAGAGCTCCCTTATATAGTAGGTCCGGGGTTCAAGGCTTCAAGCCTCAGCCTCAACAACCCGACATTGGAATTAGTGGTTGAGGCCAATCAGATCTGTGGAGGGGGGTTGGGGTTACTGGTCTGCAGACCTGTAGTGCACCCACAGTAGACCAAGGCATTATAGTAAATATCAAACCTCTCATGACATCATATACACATACCGACATATTGATATTAGAGTTAAAAAAAACTAAAATAAGTTGAAATTTTTAACGAACTTTCAACTTTTAGATCGATTATCTCAAATCTTATATAAAACATTTTTTGTTTGATTATTAAATGGAAATTTTGCATATATTGTATATACATACACATTTTATATTATATATTGTAATACCACATGCATTCGCGCACACACGTACACTTGCACCTATCTATGAGATCCCACTTGCATTATATTCCCTTCTCTCTCCCCTTTTCTTTCTCTCTCTTGTTTCCCTCTCTTATATGCTCCTGAAATGACAAAAGAAAATATAAAAGGGTTAAAATTGGAAGCCCATGGCAATGTTACAAAAAAGAGGGAATTTCCCTTTTATATTGTAATATATATGTTAAACGGGAAAAGGGAAAATCGATTATTATGTTGAAAAAGCAAACCTCATATATATATATATATATATATATATATATAGGGTAATACAAATATTAGCTAATACTCCCTCTCAAGTTGGGCATGTAATGTTCTTCATGCCTAACTTGCTAATAATCGATGCAAATGTTTTCTCACTTAATGCCTTGGTAAGAAAATCAATAAGTTGCCCCTCCGAGTGAACAAAAGGGGTACATACAATTCCTTTCACTATATTTTCTTTAATGAAGTGTCGGTCAACTTCAACATGTTTGGTGCGGTCATGATGGACTGGGTTTTGAGCAATGTTGTTTGCAGCCTTATTGTCACAATACAAATTGAAAGACCCGGTTTCCCATAAACCAATATTATTCAAGAGGGAATGAAGCCACATCCCCTCACATATCACATGAGCCATGACTCTAAACTCAGCCTCTGCATTAGAGCGAGCCACTACATGTTTCTTGCTTCTCCACGTGACCAGTTTAGCCCCAACAAAAGAACAATATCCTGTGGTAGATCTCCTATCATCAACTGATCTGGCCCAGTCAACATCAATATATATTTTAATTTTTAAGTGATCACTAGGGGAGAATAGAATTCTCCTACCAGGCGAGGTCTTCAAATACCTCAAAATTCTATGCACAACATCAAGATGTCGGATTTTATGGGAATATATGTATTGACTTACCACTCCTACTGCATATGAAATGTCTTGACGGGTATGAGATAGGTAGATCAGTTTACCAACCAACTTCAGATAACCAGAAATATCTTCCACTAACTCCCCATCATCATGTCCAAGTTTGTGGTTCACTTCAATAAGAGTATCAGCAGGCTTGCAACCACTCATTCCTGTCTGTTTTAACAAATCAAGGACATACTTCCGCTGAGAAATATGAATACCATATTTTGATCTGACAACCTCAATGCCTAGAAAATATCTCAACTTACCCAAATCTTTCACTTCAAATTCACTGGAAAGTTTGAGTTTCAAGACACATATCTCATCTATATCATCACCTGTAATAACGATATCATCAACATATACAACCAGGATAGTCACCTTCATCTCTTTTCGTCTGATAAATAAAGTGTGATCCACGTGGCTTTGGGTATACCCCAATGAGATCATGACTTTGTGAAGTCTCCCAAACTAAGCTCGCGGAGATTGTTTTAACCCATATAGAGCTTTTTTCAATTTACACACTTTCCCTTCAAAGCCGATAGGGACAAGACCAATATGCATCGACATATAGACTTTCTTTTCCGATTTTCCATGAAGAAAAACATTCCTTACATCTAGCTGTTGAAGGTCCCACCTTTTAGACGCGGCACAGGATAATAGGACCCGTATTGTATTCATTTTTGCCACTGGAGCAAAAGTCTCTTGGTAGTCAATACCATGAGTTTGGGTGTAGCCTCTTGCCACAAATCGTGCCTTGAATCTCTCCACAATACCTTCAGAGTTCCGCTTTACTGTAAAATCCATCGACAACCAACTGTCCTCTTGCCAGGAGGGAGATCGACCAGTTCCCATGTGTGGTTCTTTTTTATAACCTGCATTTCCTCCATCATCGCTTTTGTCCATTTGGGGCAACCAAGTGCTTCCTGCCATGTACCGGGAACAAATACAGAAGAAAGAGAAGCGACAAAGGCTTTGTGGGAAAAGAATAAAGAGGCATATGCCACATAGTTAGATAACGGATGTTGAGTGGATGAGCGTATACCTTTTCAGAGGGCAATAGGTAACTCCAGCGATGTTGTAGACGAATTCGGTGGCGGCTCTGGTATTATGGGATGCGATTGAGTGTTTGATCTTTTGCTTCTCCGAGTGTACACCTGCAATTCCTTTTCTTTGGGAATATCCTCACTCTCCCCCTGAGTGTAATGTATGGAGGAGGAATTGAAAGAGGAAGAGTAGGAGCACTCACTTCCAAGTATGAAGACTCCCCCTGAAGTGAGGACTCATAATAAGAGGTACTTTCATGAAACGTAACATCCATGGAGACAAAAGTTTTTTTTGCTTGGAGGATGATAGCATTTGTACCCTTTCTATGTTGGGGAATAACCAATGAACTCACAATGAAGGACACAAGGATTAAGTTTTGTTCGAGTAGTATTGTGAATATGAGCAAAACATAAACACCCAAACACACGGGGTACAATGGGTAGTTGGAGGTATGCCAAGGGTATGGAGAGGAGTACGTTTGTCCAGGTGACGAGACGACATACGATTGATGAGGTAAGCCGCGGTGAGAAGTGCATCACCCCAATAGTATTTTGGAAGAGACATCGTAAATAACAAACATCGTGTCACTTCAAAAAGATGACGATTTTTTCATTCAGCAACACCATTTTGTGCAGGAGAATGTACACAAGTGGTTTGATGAACGATACCATGAGAACTCAAATACTTTTCAAATTTGATATCCATATATTCATGCCCATTATCACTGCGAAGAATTTTAATTGTGACACTAAATTGAGTTGAAATCATTTTGTGAAATTTTTGGAAAAGAGGGAACACTTCATTTTTACTATACATCAAATAAATCTACGTGGTACGAGAAAAATAATCATTGAAAGAAACAAATCAATGATAACCAGAGATCGAAGCAACATGACCAGGGCCCCATACATCACTATGAATAGTACGAAATGGTACAACAGAAGGCTTAGACACGTGATTGAAAGAGATATGTTTATGCTTAGCAAGTTGACAAGCATCACACATAAAAGTTTTAAAAACAGAAAATGAAAACTAGGAAATAACGTTTGCATAATAGAACTGGAGGGGTGGTCCAAGCGATGAAGCCAGGTAGCCAATTGAGGAAGCTGGTGAGCATGAAAGGCCTAAAGAACAGTGACATCAAACACGTACAATCCATCACACATTCTACTAGAGTCAATCACCTTCTTCGTCTGCAGGTCCTGAAAGACACAATAAGAAGGGAAAAAAATGGAGCAGTTCATGGAATTTGTAATATGACTAACATATAAGAGGTTGCGAGTAAAAGAAGGGACGTGAAGGGCAGAAGCCAATGTAAGAGAAGAGCAAGTGATAGAGCATTTTCCTGCAATAGAGGAAAGAGTTCCATCGACAATGCTTACCTTGTCTATGTCAGATAATGGTGAATAGAAAACAAAACCTGATGATGATCCAGTCATATGATTTGTGGCTCCAGAATCAATAATCCAATGGGTGGCAGACGGTACAACAACAGAGTGAGCACTTGGACTACCTGAATGAACAAAAAATGTTGATGGACAAGAAGTGGGCTCCGAGGATAACCCCTGCATCATGCGACGGAAAGTCATCATCTCATCAACAAAAAAAGCCCCAGGTAGAGACAGGGGCTCTGAGATTTGGACACTGGAAGTACTGTCATCAATGAACTCAGATAGATGAGCAGAGTGGGGAGAGCTAAAATTTGAGCGGCCACGACCACGTCCACCATGGCCCCCATGATGAACCATGCCACCTCTCGATGGAGGGGGTCCATGCAATTTGAAGCAAGTGTCGCGAGTATGCCTCCTCCGACCACAATAATCACACATCAAATGGTCTTTGTCCGAGGGCCGATACCTAAATTCCCGAGAAGGTTTGCCTCCAGAATGAGAAGCCGCAAATGCAAAACCACTAGAAAGACCGCTGAACTCCAAGACTGACGACGATCATATTCCTGCTGGACAATGTTATAGGTCTCTGATAATGAAGAGACTAGTATGCAGTCAAGGATCTGAACAATAATCTGATCAAAGTCCCGGTGTAAACCATGTAGAAACTCAAACACCCTATTCTGATCTTCGTGTGCACGAACAAGAAAATCATCAACAATGCAAACAAGGTCGAGGGATGTAAAATGGTCATACTCCTGATATAACTGAGTGAACTCCAAATAATAAGCGGACGGTGGTCGATCCCCATGTCGAAGGAGAAATATCTTTCGTCGTAGCTGAAAGATCTGAGCAGTGTTGCCTTTCTGGGAATAGGTAGATTCAACACGACTCCAAATATCTGCTGCGGTATCCAAGAATAAGTAATTTTGTGCAATAGTCTCTTGCATAGAATTAATCAACCATGACATAACCAAAGTGTTCTCTGATTCCCATTGAGCCCATGTAGATGTGGTATGTGCTGGCTCCGTAATAGTCTCGTTAACATAGCCGAACAAACGACAATTTTTAAGGGCCATGACAATAGATCGAGACCATGATAGGTAATTTGTTGTATCAAGATGAATCGTGGTGATCTGAGACGTAGTATGATCATGCCCAACCCGGGTAGATCCAACGAGTTGTGATACGTCAAGAGAATCCACATTGTCAGACATAATGAAATCAAAGAACAAAGATGTGCCGGTAGAAGAAAAAAAATCCAAGAAGAAGAAGCCAGCCTCCAGGAGATCGCCGAAAAAAAGGGTGATACCAAAAAAAATGTCAGACACCACCAATAGGACCGCCTCAGATCCTATAACTATAGATTCTTGAGTGTTGAAGTCAAAGGACGCTTGAATGAAAAGATAGAAGACTTTCATGAGAGAAAGCAAAAGAGAGAAAATCCCAAGATCCATGATATAGGGAGATCCGGTGGAAAGATTACTTGATCTCCCTAGTAGGAGGTAGAGAGATGAAAAACAAAAAATTTCTGAGAAAAATGGGGAAAATTAGACGGTTGCCGGAGCGGTGTCCATCCGAGGAGCCGATCGGCGGGTTATGCGGGGACACGCGACAGACAAAAGTTTGAGAAATGAGAGAGGGAGAAGGGTGGCCAACGGTGGAGTTCACTGGGCTGCTGTCTTGCGGAGCGGCGAGCGACGGCTAGGGATTTTTTCCTTCCCGTAGTTCTGATACCGTGTTAAACGGGAAAAGGGAAAAACGATTATTATATTGAAAAAAACCCTATATATATATATATATATATATATATATATATATGGTAATACAAATATTAGCTAGCAATATATAACAACAATACTCAAGCCTTTATCCCACTAATAGTGGGGTCGGCTTATATTGTAATATTTATACTATATTGAAAAAAAGACTTGAGGTAATCTTGATCCTGAAATAGGACCATTAGATGAATTTGAGTCATTCGATTTTAATTTATTGAGACCAAATATTTTTTTAATATATATGATCATCATTAAATTAAAAAAATCATTTATTGTTTGCATATGCTATCTGCTAAGCATAGAGTCCCTCAGTTTGCAATGTTCAACGACAACAATGCTTGACTATCACTTTGAGTGACAGTTGGGTGTTGTTTTGTTGTACACTGCATACGAGGGGACCCAGTGCACAGCCGCTATAGTGTGTGTGTGTGTGTGTGTTAGGGGAGAGGGAAGATTCGAGAGACAAAAAAGAGTTTCTAGGGTTAGAAAAGAGGAGAAGAGAAAGTACCTTTGATATATGTCCTTCCAGAATCCCCCCTATAGGTATAAATATCCCTAGGGCCAAGGAGGGTCGGCCGACCCTCCCATTGGGTTGAACCTGCCGGTTCAGCCCATATAACCTTCCGACTTAGTTGGAGGTGGCTGAATTGGTTGGTTTAGCTCAGTTTGGTGTCACATCCTTCTAACGGCGCATATATCGTTGACCAGTGAACTTGTCATTATGGGGTTCATAACATTCCCTCCCCCTTCAACAACCAACTTGTCCTTAAGTTGAAAGTCTGGATACAGATCTTGAAACTCGAGAAGATCGACCCAAGTGTTGTGAGTCGTAGACAATTTCTTCCACTTGACAAGGACCTCTTTGCGGTATTCTGCCCCTTGTCTTTTCCATTTGGTGAGAATCACCTCCTCCAATAGTGGTCGTAGTTCCCCCCTGATTGTTGTTTTAGATATGTTGGGACACACTTGTTTTGTCTCCCTGGTCTTCTTTTTTAGCATAGCGACATGGAACGTGGGATGAATGCATGATCCCGCAGGCAGGGCCAAGGTGTAGGCAACGGTCCCACTCTCTGAATAATTTTAAAGGGACCATAATAGCATGGTGCCAACTTCTGATTTACCCTTGTGGACACCGATGTCTGTCTATAGGGTTGTAGCTTGAGGAAGACCTCATCTCCAACTGCAAATTGTCGTTCTATTCTATGTCTATCCGCATGCACTTTCATCTTATTTTGAGCAACCATGAGGTTCTCTCGTAATATAGCTAGAGTCCGGTCCCAATCTCGTAAAGCTCGGTCAACTGTAAGTACCGTCATCCCTCCTTGCTCATATGTACCCAAGACCAGTGCAGAGCGTCCATACACAAATTCCAAAGGGGTTAGCTTACTAGCCGTATAGTAGGATGTAGTATAACAATATTCAACCCAAGGATGTCAACGTTGCCACGTGTGTGGCTCATCCATGATGAAACATCTCAGGTATGTCTCTACCCCCGATTTAGCACTTTTGTATGACCATCTGTCTACGGGTGGTTGGCGGTGCTCATACATAGTTGAGTGTCATGCTGCTTGAAGAGTTCTGTCCATAATTTGTTCACAAAGACTGGGTCCCGATCAAAAATGATGGCCCTTGGAATTCCATGAAGCCTTACTATCTCCCTCACAAATAGTTCAGCTACCGATTCAGCCATGTAGGGAAGGTTCAGAGCCAGGAAATATACATACTTGGATGATTTATCTACCACCATTAAGATGACTCCCTTTCCTCATGACTAGGGGTGCAAGTTGAGTTGAGCCGGCTCGAAAGCTCGATGAGCCGGCTCGAAAAAAGCTCGACTCGAGCTCGAGCCTGTGGAGCTCGAGCTCGAGCTCGACGAGCTCGAGCTCGATTACGAGTTGAGTTCGAGCTCGAATATTTTTGACATAAGCTCGCGAGCCGGCTCGCGAGCTTTTTATTCCAATATTTTTTTTAAAAAAATTAAAATATATAAAAAATCAGGCTTATGAGCTAAAAAGCTCGTGAGCAGCTCGACTCGAGCTCGCGAGCTCGAAGCTCGAACTCGGGCTCGATAACCAGGCATTGAGCTCGAGCTCGAGCCAGTACAAAATGGGCTCGACGAGCTCGAGCTCGAGCTCGAGCTCAAAATGATCAGCTTGAGCTCGAGCTCGAGCTTGGAAATTTTGCCAAGCTCGACTCGAGCTCGACTCGTTTGCACCCCTACTCATGACTTGGGCAACCCTTTGATGAAGTCCATGGATACTGAATCCCAAATCTATCGCGGAATCTCGATTGGAGTAAACAGACCGTCCAGTGACGTTGTTTCGTATTTTTGTCTTTGACAGATTTCACATTCTTGTACAAACCTCTGAATATCTCTTCGCAGATCCTTCCAAAAAACATTTGCCCGAACGCGTTGAAGGGTACGTAGGACCCCTGGATGCCCTGGCATTGGCGATGAGTGGAATTATTGTAGCAGAGTTTCCCTCCATGGAGAAGATGAAGGGATGATCACCCTATTATGAAATTTTAGATGCCCGTTTTTTAATTGGAATTCGGAAATAGTGTCTTGCTCTTGTTGAAGGGATTCCACGACGGATTTTTGTTCAGGATCCTGTATAACCTCCTGATGTATGTTATCTAGTGCCCTGATCAGTTGTCTGAAAATGTGCTGCATTTTCCCTTCTCGGATGCGGGACAATGCGTCACCCACTAAGAGAAAAATGTTTTAAGCTCTTGTGATTCATACTGACCTTGAAATGTCTTTCCAGAAGGTGGGGTCGCCACAAGACCACAATATATATGATAGCTAGCATTTCTTTCTCGTATGTAGACAACCTAATTTTCTTGGTGCCAACACCTTACTGAAAAACACTATATGTCTACCTTCTTGCATAAGGACTACCCCATTCCCACTCCAGATGCATTGATCTATAGGACGAATTTCTTGGTGAAATCTGGAAGAGCTTGTATTGGTGTTGTCATCATACTTGAGAGCTTGAAACACAACTTCAGCCTCTTCCTGCCAGTGGAAAACATCTTTTTGTAGTAATTAGGTCAAAGGATGAGCTATCTTCCCATAATTTCAGAAAGCGTCTGTAGTAGCCTGTTAACCCTAAGAATCCCCTGAAAGCGCGGAGAGTGCGCGGACTTGGTCGCGTTTGCATGCTCTCTTCCATCTTAGGATCAACCTTAACTCCCAGTGCATATACTAAATGGCCCAGATATTCTACTTCTTCCTGTCCAAAGGTGCATTTGGAGAACTTGGCAATAGTTGGCATAGAGTTGGTTTTGGCGGAGTATCATGAACACTTGCTCCACATGTTTGAGATGCTCCTCCCAATTTGCACGGTAGATAAGAATATCATCAAAAAAGATTAGTACGGACCTGCGGAGGAGTGACAGAGAAATCTCGTTCATCACAGCTTGAAATTTAGAAGGTGCTTTGGAAAGTCCGAACGACACCACGACAGATTTGTAGTGACCATCATGTGTTCGGAAAGCTGTTTTAAAGATATCCTCCTCCTTCATTTGGATTTGGTGATATCCGAAACGTAAATCTAGCTTGGTGAACAGTCGTGCCCCTTGTAGTTCGTCCAGGAGCTCCTCGATCATTGGAATGGGAAACTTGTCGTTAATGGTGGAATTATTCAGAGCGCGGTAGTGATACAAAACCTCCATGATCCATCCTTTCTCTTCACCAGGATGATGGGTGATGAAAAAAAGATGGTACTGGGCCAAATGATTCCTGTCGCCAGCATTTCCTTCATGCTCCATTCTATCTCTGCCTTCTGTATGTACGGATAACAGTAAGGCCGAATGTTGGTTGGTTTGGTTCCTTCCTTTAGGTTAATCTGATGATCCCTGAACCTCTGAGGCGGTAGAGATTTCGGTTCTTGGAATATCCCTGATACTGTAACAATAGAGTTTCATTTGCTCTGGGACTTCATATGAGGCCACGACCCGTTGCTTGAGCTCCATAATCATGGCCATGTGGTTCTCTTTTTCCCACAATCTCTCTAAGCGCCGAAGGGAGATCTCCTTCATTGGCTAGGTTTTAATTCCTTTTAGACAATATTCTCTTCCATCCAGAGTAAATTTCATGGTCATGGGAGTAGAGTTGCTTGCAACAGAAGCACAAACCCTTACTTTGCAAGTCATGATACTCATGGTTGGACAGGCAGTGTGATAGGTGGCCGTTGCGGGCTGCGGAGGCATGCGGAGGCGTGCGGATCCGGCGGCGGGGCTGCGAGGTGCAAGCGAGAGAGAAGAGGCGAAACGGAAGAGACACAATTAGGGCAACTCGGGGGAACCGCTGGGTCGGTCTCTCCCCTCCTCAATTTCAAAACACTTAATAAACCAAAGCATACATCATAAATCCACATATCTTACTAATATAGGGAGAGACCAAATAGGTTGATTGGTCGTACAACATAATTAGACGCTAAGAAATAAAAACACGAAAGATAAACAAATAATAAGCCCGCCAAGTGCAGCTCGTGCTCATGTCGTCTTCGTCCCTCGCACGCACCTAGTATAGACGCGCGCAAAGCGCCTTCCTTCGATCGGATCCGCTCCGTTCGTATCACAGTGAGTGGGAATATGACAATTATTGGGTGGAGGCATGATTGTGGGTGAGTTACATAAGGTGGTGGTGTTGGAGGTTTAGAAGGAGGTGCTAAGTATGGGTGGTAGGGGGCTTGGGGGAACTAGAGGTCGAATGATGGTCTGTGGAAGTCGCAAGGAACTCGTCCTCCACGAGTAGGGAGAGGTCCATGGCTTGGTTGATGCTAGACAAATGGAAGGTGCAGAGGCGAGCTCCAATATGAGGCTATAAGTCATGCATAAAATAGCCCAAGTAGTGGTCGGATGGAATGCCTGGAGCGTGGATGACCGACTCTATAAATTTATCCATGTAATAGTCAATGGAGCCCGTTTGGCAAACCCCACAAAGGTGTTTGATCACGTTGTCATAGTAGCGATGATCATAACGCTAAATGAGTGCCTCGGTGTGAGCGACCCTGGTGAGTATGGGAAAGAACTAGTTGAGCCAGCGAACCCAATGGAGTGTGAACCCTTCCATGCCAATAAGGGTCGTGGACACCATTTGATCCCGAGGAGTCTGGTGAATGTCAAAAATATTGCTCAGTGTGGGAAATCCAACCTAGTGGTCGATCTTGTTAAATGTGGGGATGTCGATGCGGGAGAAGGCAAAAGATGCAATCCCGCCAAAGTGGGTTCGTCGGGGGAGAATGCACTGGGGGATCCCAAGGCAGAGGCGACAGGAGGCCCAAAGTGTTGGTCGGTTTGAATATTGCGGATCAGTGTCATAATCGACGCGAACTGCTTGGATTGGGTCTTGAGGTGAGTGTTGATGGTGGTTAGGGCATGTTCCTGGGCCTATGCATGGTTCTTCGTCGATTGTCGGGTCTTGAGCATAATAAAAAGATGGCGTACGCAATATACAATTGGGTTGGCAGTGCTGCGAGGGAGGAGCAGAACTAGGGCTTGTGGCGGAGTGGGCGGCGCTTTGAGACGAGGTAACAGGCGGAAATGGAAAGGACAAAAGCACCAAGGAGGGATGAAGATGTCGTTGCATCGGTGTGGTCGTGACTGTCAAGGTAGGGAGAGCTAGGAACACGAGATTTGGCGTTGTGGAGCGTCGAAGGAGAGCTGCGAGGTGGGAATGTGGGATCAAACGATCCTGCGCTGGATCACGCGAAAGTGATCGAGGAGGGTGGACGCAGAAGCTGCAGACGAAGATGGACAGAAGTGAACGACGAAGAAGCAACAGTTGCGATGTTGGATGGTCGTGTATGCATGTTTGGAGAGCACACGGTCAGTGTCGCTAAGTGTCAAAGGGGCATTGTGAGGCATGATCGAATGGTCAGACACATGACTAGTTGAAAGAGCTCGAGCGGGACCGGGATGGGAGAGTCAAGGGTTGTCTCTTCATAATCGCCCGATGCAGTTGAGATGGGGAATCGTCGTGCGAATTGAGGCCACACGATTGCCACACTGCAAGGAAAAACCGAGAGAGATGGGATCCGGAGGCAAAAAGAGAGCGAAAACGGCAGGGCGGACCATTGTTACCAATACATGAATTAGATCGCAATAAAACTCGCAAATTGGATACAACTCTCAAATGGAGAGTATTTGTGAAACACAATAGTTATCACAAAATGACTTGTAAATAAACTTTATATGATTAATGAATGGTTCGAACTTACATCTATTTACTTTTAAAAGACATCTCACATCTGAAATAATAAAAATTAGGAATTCAAATTAAAAATAATATTTATAAATATGCATTATTAATAAGAGCATTCTTTCGCGTCAACCACCTCCTATTTTTTATTTCCAATTTTACCCTTTAAATTGTAATTTCAATTCACACACACAAAAGTGTGTGTACAATTATCTATATCAATCTAACTGTATACTCTTATGAACCCCCGTAATGACAAGTTCACTGGTCAATGATATAGGCGACGTTCGAAGGATGTGGCACCAAACAAGGTTGAACCTACCGGTTCAGCCATCCAACTAAGTCGAAAGGTTATATGGGTTGAATCGGCGGGTTTAGCCCATTGGGAGGGCCGGCCGGATTTGAAAAATATCCAAGGTACTTTCTCTTCTCCTCTTTTCTAACCCTAGAAACTCTATTTTCTCTCTCGAGTCTTCCCGCTCCTCTAACATTTGGAATCAGAGGTTCTTCATTCTCCACCATGGTGACTCGCTCGCAGGAAGAATCCAATAGGCTGGCAACCCTAGAGGAAAAATACACCGAACTTTCATATACGGTGGCTGTCATTGAAGAAAAATTGAGGAATTTGGAGAAACGATTGGAAGAACGGCTGGATGCATGCATGGAAAAAATCAAAAGCTTGTTGTCTCAAAGCATCAAGGGCAAAGTTGTATTAACCGTAGAGGCCAACGCTAATTTGGGACCGACCGAGTCTCCAATGGGTAACAATGACCCGATCGATCTCAGGGAAGGCAACGACCGAATCAGATAGTTCAATAGGGGGCTCAGAGGAGATGGCGGAAGGACCTGAGCCTTACGGAGGTACCTGACGTGGATCGTCGTGGCTCGGGAGGGCGTAATCAACGCCTGGGTGGGATTTCCTCCCTTACGGAAGAGATGCCCGCACACTGGGCCCCGACTGGACACAGGAGGGACGCCAGGAGGACCAACGACCAAGGGAGATGGCCTATCCCCCTCGGGATGGACTCCTTATCCCGAGAAGGTCAAGACAGACCATAAGCAGCAGAGGAGGGGACGGTTGGGAGTACATGCCATCACCGACAGATGCAAGGACCGAAAATCAGTACGAAGAGGATGGGAGGTACCCAAACTTATCAGTTCAACGACGACAACCGACGGCACTCGGGCAAGAACATGGAGGACTCGGGAAGCAGTATCAGAGAGTCTATATGCCGTCTAAAGTGGCACACATGAATTAACCCAATTTCAAAAGGGGAGACACATTGAAATGAGTTATTCTACAATTATCCGGAGATTTCAGAAGAACAATGGGCTACGTTGGCTTCTTTTCACCTTGAAGATGGCGCATTCCAGTAGATCCAGTGATTTCTCGGAGGACGAGAACACGCTCCTTGGAACGAATTCGTTGACAGATTTACAACCCGTTTTGGACCACTAAATACAAAGATTTTGAAGCTCTTCTTCAAAAACTGGGACATAAAGAGACGGTGATGGAATACTGCACAAAATTCGAGAGGTTGGCAAATATGGTGCAGTGGGAAGAGAAAACATTGCTAAGTTGCTTTATTTCGGGATTGAAGGAGTATATCAAGGATGAGGTGCATGCCAACATGTCGCGCAGTTTGACCCACGTCATCAGTCTAACCAGGATTCAAGAGGAATGATTGAATCAAAAGAATTCAAGGTTGGGGAATATGAGGAACACTACGAACCCCATGGTTATCAAGAAGGATCAAGGAGCTACTAAAAGTGCAACTGTAAAAAAATTGACGTGGTCAGAGCTATAAGAAAGGAAGGAGAAAGGGTTGAGTTTCAACCCTGATGAAAAATTCACTCCAAACCACAAATGTCAACTGATCCAAGTATACATGTTAAGAGATGGAGAGGAAGCGGAGCCAAAGGAAGAAAGAGAGGAACGAGAATATAGCCTCAATATAACAGTGTTCAGGGTATCTATCTAGGTAATGGAGGGAGGATCTACACCACTGACAATGTGCATCACAGACCAAATTTGCCAACAAAAGGTGATCATATTGATCGATAGTGGAAGTACTCACAACTTCATCAACCCCGCCGTAGCATTGAAGTAGGGAAAGAGATTACCAAAGATGTCGCCTTCCAGGTCATGGTGGCTGACGAAAACAAGTTACGATGTGAAGGGGTCATGAAGGGAGTAGGGCTCTGTGAGCAAGGGTACTCATGCAAGATGGATGTTTACTTGCTATCCATCAGAGCATCAGACATAGTATTGGGAATCCAGTGGTTGCAACAGTTAGGGAAGGTATTCATGGATTGGAACAACCTACTCATGGTTGACCTGTCAAAGAGTTCCACACCCTAATCAACGATGACTTCAAGGAGATTGACATAGCAGACTTTGACAACCAAGAGTATCATGACTCGCGGAGTAAGGGTCTGTGCTTTAGTTGCAAGCAACTCTACTCTCCTACTCATGGTTGTCCTATCAATGAGTTCCGCACCCTTATCAATGATGATATTAGAATCATAGATAAATTTAAGGAGGAATCCAACAAGAGAAGGGGCTGGAGGTGGTGAGCGAGAAGAAGAAAGGAAGAATAAGAGAGGAACTTAGGGAGCAACCCTAAAATCTTTCATACATTCATCATACCATCACACATAAGCCCCTTTCCCTTATATAGATGATGGAGGACAACCAAATAAGAAAATACAAAAAATATTCAAACAAGGAAATACAAAATACTTACTTAATTGGTTAATATTAATTAATATTCATGTGTGCGCTCCATGGTGGCTTCCATATGCACGCTCCATAAATTATGACGAGAGGGGTCCACTACAGTGAATGCACCCACGACCACGACGACTTCCATATGTGCGCTCCATAAATTTTGGCGAGGGGGTCCACTTGAGTGAATGCGCCCACGATCACGACGATTTCCATATATGCGCTCCATAAATTATGACGAAGGGGGGTCCACTTGAGTGAATGTGCCCGCGACACGTGGATCCGTAACATTCCATCCATCCTTCAAAACAAGCTTGCCCTCAAGCTCGTGTACTAAGTGTGTGGCCGGATCATCTGATGCCTTGACCTCCCCCCAGAGCAAGGTCAGGTAGCGCGTAGCAGCGACAACAGTGTTGGCGAGTCGCGAAGGCGCCATCCAAAAGACGGGCGGCGGAAGTAATGACTTCCGCAAGGTTGGTGGAGCGGTGGTGAGCAGCAACCATAAGGATGTCAGAGACGCGACGACCGACAGCAGGAACGGATCCATCGGGGACAACGGGGCACGTGATGGCAGAAGAGCTGGCGAGGCGGCCGATGGAAGCGACGGGGACGATCACCGTGGAGAGAGGTGGTACCTCAACAGCCGGTGCGCCTTTGACGGGAGGATCGACTGCGGTGCGGAGGGGCAAGTTGTTGTCGTAGAGGAATGTTGGGGCCCACATGGCAGGATAACTCTCGCGTAGTGCAGGAGGCAGCCGTGGAGGAGCCGACTTAGGGAAGGGAACCTTGTGGGGGTTGCGGAAGCCCGTCTGTTTAACGCAAGGAGACGATCGACTTTGACATGGAGGGAGAGGAGGGACTGGCAAGAGAAGGGGCCGACGATGGTGAGCGAGGTGAAGAGAGGAAGAATAAGAGAGGAACTTAGGGAGCAACCCTAAAATCTTTCATACATCCATCATACCATCACACATAAACTCCTCTCCCTTATATAGATGAGGGAGGGCAACCAAACAAGGAAATACAAAAACAATCAAACAAGGAAATACAAAATACTTATTTGATTAATATTAATTACTATTCATATGCGCGCTCCATGGTTGCTTCCATATGCGCGCTCCACAAATTATGACGAGGGGGGTCCACTTGAGTCCCACGACCACGGCGACTTCCATATGTGCGCTCCATAAATTATGACGAGGGGGACCCACTTGTGTGAATGTGCCCGCGACACGGGGACCCGGAACAGTTGACTTCAAGGGGATTGACATAGATGACTTTAACGCCCTTGCGATCACGGATCCATTAAGAACCTCAGCGGAAGCCATCCCGCGGGTGTACCACTACTAGACGGCGGGCGACACCTCGACCTTGGAGACAAGGTTGATTTGCATGCATGATATATTGTTATACACATGCGATGACATCAATATGGTCATTATGTATTGTTATTGTTGTAGGGGTCATTATGTAATTTTATGTAATAGGGGTATTGTGGTAATTTTAAGTGTGTCCCCCCGCTACCCTCCCCCCCCCCCCCCATATAAGGAGGAGACTTGAGAGTTTTAGGGATCTTTGATCATTAGATTTTGGGATCTCTCATTTTGAGGACTTCATGGAGCCAACCTCCTGGGGCCAAGCATGACTGCATGAGTATCCCTTGTGATTGTATCTAGTTTGCGAGTTCTATTGTGATCTAATTCCTATATTGGTAACATTTTCACAGCTATCAAATGCCGGGGGCAGACTTATCATCTCTAGTGATGGTGTCTGGGATGCTTTGAGCTTTGAATCAGCTCTAAATTATTCTCGTGGGCACCCAACAGATGTTGCGGCTAACAAAATCGTTAAGGTATGGCTAGTCATTTAATTTTGTATCATTTAAGATGAACACAATTTTCCTGTTTCTACTAATCAAATGTTCACATCTCGCTTGCAGGAAGCTGTTCAGGCAAGGGGACTCAGAGATGATACTACATGTATAGTGGTAGATGTATTGCCACCAGAAAACGTATTCCCTCCTGTTTCTCAACAAAAGAAGAAAGGGATGAGGATTTTAAGGAACATGTTCCATGGACCGTTAGAGCAGTCACCTTCACACCTTTTGGTTAGAAAATATTTTGAACCTTATGCGGTGGAAGAATTATTTGAAGATGGTTCCGCATTACTTGCTGAGAGGTCTGTAAAATTTATTTTAAACAAATTGATCCTATTGTCTCTACTTATTTTACCCTCCAAGAGGTTGAACACTTACTTTTTCTTCATTTATTATCTGAGATTTCCTTTTAGTGGATGACAATTTTTTTTGTCTGTGCATAACCACTTTATATGATTAACAAAAGTATTGTCAAATCTTTATGTAACAAAGCTCATGCTATCGCCTTATATTTGAGATTGTTCAGGTACTCATGCTTTTCCATTCTAACATTGAGCAGTTACCAAGTTGTTCAGGCACTCATGCTTTTTCATTCAAACATTTGACAGATATGCTCCGCAATTCGCACCAAGGTGTCGGTGGCCCACGTTGAACGAACGAGCCCTTGCATGTCGTCCTCCAATAAATTTTGACGACACTCTAGCTCAGTAACCTTACGCTCCAAAATCAGAATATCAAAATAGAGGGTCTCCGCTCCTTCAAGGCGCTCTTTGAATGCCTCCATTTTCGTCATAACCTTCCTCATAGCGGTCACATATGTAAGTGGGATTGATTCTCGCACGAGGGCGCTCCCAGATCAGCCAGGCAGTCCAAACTGAAGACCGATGGCGGACGATGAGTGGGAGAGGTAGGAGAGGGCTCTACACTTGCGGCTCAGCCAACATGTATTAGTTAACCGGGCTCAACAAGGTTCACATGCATAGTGGAAGCTTCACTTGAAAACAACTCGCCGGGTGCGCATGAGTTCTTCCCATGCTTCTTGCATTGCGACTCGCGAGGTGTCCCGATGTCTGGGAGATCCTTGGAGAGGAGACCTACTCACACCATAACGAAAGCTGAAATGAAGTTATAAAGCGGAGAGAACGTACGAGAACAAACTCACCAGATTCACCATTGCCTTGGCGATCATCCATCTGGGGCGGCCGACATGGGAAGATCGCCCCAGTGGCTTGACTACTTATGACATCTCTTTTATAGGGGCACCAGAGGGCACGACAGCCTTCCCGCAAGAAGAATTTTTGCGGGGAGCCTCCTCCTTGACCAGCTCCGCAGGGGGGTCCATGACCGACTGTACGACTTGAACGACGCTCCGAGGTGGAGTGCCTGAGGAAGGCGTCAATATTGACTCGCCAGGCGATGTGACAACAATACTCATGGTAATGGTCGAAGCAGATGAGGGCTCGATCCCCGATTTAGTGAGTCCAATCAAGGGGGATCCCAGTTCATCCCTAGTCAGCAACGACGTCACCACATGAGATTCTGGCCAGGGCACTGCCACCATCATTTCCACAACCATTTTTGCGGCAGAACCTGCCATATAATAAAAATGAACCCCTCTCGGTCATCACAACATCAGGATATTCATCTTGCGAAAATGAAACAGCCTACCCGAGTCATTGAGAACTTGTACTTCAGCTTCGCTCCCTTGTGTAGGGGGAAGTGCTATCATAAATGACCCTAGGGAGGACCATCTTCGGTGAAGGGAAACCACAGTGGGGTTATTCTCAGATAGAATAGGCTTCGGCGATGGGGCGACCTTCTTTGACTGGCTCTCCTTCCCCCTTCGGATTCGCCTCGTCCTAGCCCCCATCAATCTCCTCGCCAGGAGGGTCTGAGACTCCCTTCTCTCCCATTTTATCCTTCTCACGTTTTCTCACCACGATTCGAGATACCCACAAAGTCGAAGAATGCGGCAATTGCAACGTCGTTAGTGGCTGAAGCGACAACGAACAAATTCATCTCGACAGTAGCGTTATCTAGGCAGTTGGGAACCAATGGAAGCAACACATTTATAGAAAATTTCCGGCCTCCCTTACTTTAGGTCGGCGAACCGGGTTGGTTGATTCTTTCTATATCCAGACTGCGCCCTAAAAGAGTAGAGATTGTGTACAACCCGTATTCACCGAGGACAGTCAATATTTAGGTCAAAGATCAATATATGTGACGTCAGAAGGACGAACGTGGGCCATAGATGATCCTACGCGCATCTAGCCCAATTCACCAGAAATTCGCAATCAACTCGCCTTAACCAGCCCTTGCAGCTTGCCAGGCCGAAACTCAACTCGCTTAGAATAGGCTCAAGCCCGCACATGAGGAGGGGGTTGACCATAGACACTCGACCCTCCCCTAGTTTCAGTTTCCTTTAAGTATGACCTGTCGTTGACGGGAAGGAGCAGTTCCATCAACCCACAGGAGACCTCGTCTGGAACTCGTGAGCTTCCTTGTGCGTTTCGCGTGTGAAGACCCTGATTCCCGGGCTTCCTAAATGATTCGAGAATCGAACAAGTTTTCAACAAAAAGAAGGTCGCATCATCACAAAGAGTATGAACACAGAAATGTTATTCATTCATTTGTTTATTACATCCATGGGTAAACAGACTACAAGCATTCAACTATACTTCACACAAAAATCACCACTTGGATCGGTACACGAGCCTTTGTGTCTTTCCTGAGATTTGCGCTTCAATCATACTTTTGCCAACTCATCCGGTGGAATTCTTTTCTGAGTACTAGAAGGGGTTCCTGTTTCCTAAAAAAATGGGTCCAAAAGGGTTAGTCATAAAAATTATAACTAAGTGAGAATAATATTTCGTGAATAGTCATACATGCAAACAAATGAGAAATAACAATATGCATACATTAGAATAAAGCAATTATTTGATTATTTTCAATATTGTTCCTTAAATTATCCCTTAATTTTAGTTACATAAAATGGGAAATGCTCCGGTAATGCAAACTTGAATTGGGCTCCACCCCCGAACAGTGTAATTGTAGGCTCACCCCTACCGGTGAATCCATCAGTAGATGCCTCTACATCATCGGATTCGAAGCCATCACATTTCTCTATGCAGAGTTTTAAATTAGTTTTTATCTTGATCGTAGTTTTCATGAAAACATAAGTTTTTAATAACCTGATCCCCTCAGAAATATGTATCGCTTTAGTGTTTTTCCCTCGCCCACATTTTATTTCATAGCGATATCTTAATGAGTTAAACTCATATGCACAGACAATTTTTATTCTAAAAAGTAAAATTGAAATAAGAAATTATGGGAATTAAACTTAATTCAAGAAATAAGAATCTCACCACGGCTTTGCCTTTATCCAAGTTCTTGTTCGCATTGCCGCCATGGTTATCTTGTGACGTCATCCTCTTATTTCTGAGCCTCGGAAATCACTGAAATTGTATGCACTTTTTATTTGGGTTGCGTCACTTGATATTCGTAGCAGTAATGTTTTTAAAAGACGTTTAAAAATCCATTAAAAATCCGAACGTCAAAAATAAAAGAAAAGAAATGTTTAACCAAAATAGTATTCAACCGAGACTGTGAATCTTAACCTTAGCCGTCCAAACGACACAAAATAGCCAAAAACGGCTCTTAAATAGCTTAAAATAACCTCAACATGGAAATTCGTATCAAAACATTCATAAAATAATCTGAAATGCCCATAAAGTGATCCACGAAAACGAAAGCATCACAATCCATATAATGTACCCGTAAAAATAATACTAAGTAGCCAAACAACATATCAAAATAGTAACAGCAGTCCACCATGAATCCAAAATTCTCCTTCACGCAACAGTTGGCTGTTCAGCTCATATTAGCCCCCAAAATCAGCAAATAAATCCAGAAAATCAGCAATTTTAACACCCCCAATACTCAAAGTAAAGTAATTAGCCAATTAAAGAGGAAATAACCAAACCAGCCAAGGGGAAGGAGAAAAAAATTCCTTACAGCAAGAGGGGAGAAGAGAAGGTAGTCAGCTACAGCACAGTAGCAGCTCGGAAGGTAGCAGAATCGGGGCAGCAGCAGCTACACAAGAGCAGCTCAGGAGCAAGCCCTAAATCAGGGGCAGAGACAGTAGCCAAAGAACAACAAGGGCAGGGAGAAGCAGAGGGAAGCAGTAGCAGCAGCCCTAACAACGGCTCAGTAGGTTCGTCGGCACAGAAGCAACGACGACACAGCAATATCGACACATCCGCGAGAGATTAGAGGCACATCTTAGAGAAGAAGAGGAAATAGAAGTAGAAGAAGGAGAAGAAGAAGCAGCAGCAACAGTTGATCGCAGGGCAGCCGTAGGAAGAAGACGACGGGAACAACGCCTGATTGAAAGTGCGGGAAAAACAGTGGCTCGATTTTGATTTATAACAGTGAAATAAGCAGCGAGCGGCAGGTACAAGCCGAGCACCGCTCCATATGTCTCCCAAACAAGCCCAAGGCTCGGTCCAGCCAACACTTATACTAAATATTCAGCCAACACATCAAATTGGCTAGCCAGCACAGTACACCTACTCAGCCAGCACCTGATAAACAGCCATCCCATTATCTCAGCCAGCCCAACACCAAAGGCAGCCCATTTACTCAAGCCTATTTAAAATAAATGCCCATCCAATTGAAATGACCACCCACGTGAAATGGCTATTGGCATCCCCACTAACAAAATAAAGAAAATTTAAACAATAAAACGAAATGGAAAACACAAAAAATATTCAAAAAAAATTGTGATTTGCCTCTTGCCTCTTGATCGTCATCGGGGAAATAATTAATTTTATTTGGCGAAATTTTTGGGTTGTCACATCGCGAGCACGTCTCCCCCCCCCCCAACCTAGCACAACATTTGGTTTGTGTGAGAGAGAGTTCATATACACTCCCAAGTGTGAGGCATGACCTCCACGCTATGGATAATCTCTTTCCCTATTCTCCCTTCTCCGCCATTGACTTCTACTTTGGTGGGCCAGTAAACTCTCTCATACCTCAAGTCCGAACTTTGAATCCAATTTTTTGGTTTCAACACATCACAATAGATTTTCCTCAATAAGTATAAAGTAAAAAAATCAAAAGAAATAAGCACCTTTAGATAAAGCTCTTAGAACTTTATGGGTGAGAAGTTACAAATCTTTGGTTAAAGGAGGAAAATTTGAATCTGTTAGAAGATAGAAAATTAATGTATAAAAAGTTCATTGTAATTGTGGCCCATTTAAGCTTTTTATGTCTTTTGTTTTGTCCCACATTGTATACTTTGAGATTTCTCTCTTCCTCTCTTCCTATATATATGTACTCATACTTGATGGTAAATACATGAAGTACAACCCACAAGTTTCATTGTTCTATTTTTCTACATGGTATCAGAGGCATAATCGATATGTTTTTTTTAACCGCCCGCTCCTCCGGTTAACCGGGCGGCTTGTTCTCTTGCTTAACCTCTCAGTCTTGCGGCCTCCTCCTTTTCTATCTGCGGCCAAGCTTCTAGCCGCTCCTTTCTCTCTCTCTCGTGACTTCCACCTCTCTCCTGCCCCCTCTTCCTTTTATAACTCTCTCGGACTGGTGGGGCCCTCTCCCTCTTCTCACCGCGGTCTGTTTCTCTACCCGCCTTCTCGCCTCTCCCCGCTACTCGCTCAGCTTCCTCTCAGAGTCGTTGCGACTTCTCTTTGTTTCGCCACGACTTTCCCAACTGCTGTTTCGCTGCCTCTTGGTCGCGACATCCTTTCTTGCCGCTGGTGTGCTCACCGTGACCTGGCGGTCTTCCGTGTTTAGTTGTTGCGGTTTCCCTATCCTTGTGGTTTCCCTATCCTTGCGGTTTCCCTACCCGCCGCGGTTTCCCCTTTTCACTGTGTGCTTCTCGCACAGTCTTCTCTTAGCCGCCGCGACTTCTTTAGTCACTGCGACTTCTCGATGGTTCCCCCTTTGCTTGTTCACTGCGACTTCTCGATGGTTCCCCCTTTGCTTGTTCACTGCGACTTCTCTACCCGCCGCGGGCTCCGCATCTTGGTCGCTGCCTCTTGCCGCTGGTGTGTTGACACCGAGACCATGCGACTTCTCCTGTTCTCTCGTCAAGGTGGCCTCTCCTCTCTAATTGCTCCGAGGTTGTTGATTGTGGTCTGTCTCTATCCGCCCGGTCAAGCACCTGTTTGCCGACCTTCTGTTCTTCTGGCCTCTGTTGCCTTCAGATCGCTGCGGCTTGATCTGTTCTCCTGTCGGCTCTTCCCGCTGCAGCCTTGGTCTACCCGCTGCGACCTCGGCCTTCCCTCGACGGCTTCTATCTTCCCGCTGCGGCCAGGCTCTTTCTGCGGCTAGACCTGGTTGGTCTCCTTGGTGCGGTTTCATGGGTTCCACTACTGCTTCTGGCGAGTCCACTGTTTCTTCGCCTTTGTCGCCTCAGGTTGTTACTTTCGCTCCTGATCTTCGGGATGAACTCATGATTACCACCATATCTCTCACTGGCAAACGAAACTTTGTGAAATTGGTATATTCAGTTCGTCGGGTGCTCCAGACGAAAGGACTTTTTCATCACTTGACCCGGGCTCCTCCGGTCCCTCCTACTGATGAGTGGCTTCGTGATGACGGTCGTGTGCAATCCTGGTTTCTTAACTCCATGGATGTCGAGCCCTACAGGATGGCCATGTATCATGACACGGCTAAGTTCATGTGGGAGGAACTTCATTCCTTCTATTCTGACCAAAACAACCTCCAACATCTGTTTGACATCATCACTGATCTTCAATCCCTTGATCCTGTGATACTTGGCGATATGACTTCCTTCGTTGCCAAGGCCAAGACGCTTGTTGAGGCTTGGATACAACACCAGCCCCCTACTACAGATCTGCTTTCCCAACGAGCGCAAAAAGAGGCCGTCGGGATAGCTATGATGATGGCAAGGGTTCCTCCTCATCTGCATAGTGTTCGGGCTCAGATACTCTCATCTGCCACTACTCCCTCTCTCTCTGATGTCTTCTCAATGCTTTTGAAGGTCACCCCACCACCCGAGGCTCCTATGCCTCCCTCTCCAGCCCTTCTTCAGCTACCTTAGCCACCTAACTCCAATCGTGGTCCTTCAACCCGTGGGGGTCGCCATCCGTCTCGGGGACGAGGACGTATTGGAAAATCCTCCCTTAAATGCACTTTCTGCGACCGAGACAATCATCTTGAGGCCACCAGTTATCGTAAGTATGGTCTGCCACCCCACTTTGCTGCCTCTACTAAGGTCGACTTTCCGCACTCTGCTACTACTTTGACTTCCTCAACTGCTCAGTCTGACATTGATGCTATCCGCACTCAGCTTCAACAACTCCAAGGGGTGATTGCTCGCTCCTCGGGCTCTGTGACTTCCATCGCCAATGAAGGTATATCATGTCTTTCTCAGAGTTCCACTGGATTGTGGACTCTGGTGCCACCCATCACATTACTTGTTAGAAGCCGCCACAATACTTGGCTTCTCCTCATCCCAAGTTCATAACTATAGCCAATGGTGACTCCACCCCTATCGCAGGAGCTGCTGACATCCATCTCACACCTACCCTCTCCTTAATCTCGGTTCTTCATGTTCCGGGATCCCCGTTCAACTTACTTTCTGTTAGTCGCCTGACGCATGATCTTGATTGCAATATTCAATTCTCATCATCTTCTTTTGTTGTGAAGGATCGGCAAACGCCGGAATATTATTGGTAGCGGACGACTGTCTCATTGGCTCTATTTTCTTGATGTCCTTCCATCCACACTTTCTATCGTATCCTCGGTCGGATGACATAGTCGTCTCGGACATGCTCCCCTCCAGATTCTCAAGCAAGCTCTTCCGGATATCCCGTTAATTGAGTTTACTTGTGAATCATGTATCTTTGGTAAATAGCATCGAGTTTCCTTTAGTCTTGTTTGTCATCGGAGTACTACTCCTTTATCTATTGTTCATTCTGATATTTGGGGCCCTTATAAAGTCCTTAGTGTATTTGGGTACCGCTACTTTGTAACGCTTATTGATGATTATTCTCGAGTGACCAGGTTATATTTACTAAGGGATCGCACCGAACTCACTTCTATTTTTCGTACGTTCGTTACTGAACTTCGTACTCAGTTCTCCTCTCCGCTTAAAATCATTCGAACTGATAATGCGCGGGAATATACGAGCCGTACGTTCTCTATAATTTGTGCTGAATTTGGAATAGTACATCAAACATTTTGTCTTACACTCCTCAGCAAAACAGTGTGAATGAATGGAAAAATCAGCATCTTCTTGATGTTGCCCGATCCTTAATGCTTCAGATGCAGATACCCATCGAATATTGGAACTTTGCAGTGTCGGCTGCATGTCATCTCATCAACTGTCTGCCTTCCTCCATTCTCAATTTGGCCACTCCGTTTAGCCTCCTCTTTCCCTCTCAATCTCTGTTTTCTCTTGCCCCTCAGATATTTGGGTGTGTCTGCTATGTTCATAATCTTGGTCCATCTGCGGATAAATTTGCGCATTATGCAACAAAATGTATGTTCGTAGGGTACTCTCGCACTCAAAAAGGGTATGTATGTTACTCTCCCGTTGACCGAAAAGTGGTTGTTTCAGCTGATGTTACTTTCCTGGAAAACCAACCATTTCACCCATCCACTGTAGTACCTCCATATGTGTCACCTGTGCCCCGTCCTGCAATCCCAGTCACGACTCCTCTACCTCCTCTTCTTCCAACACCCCACGCGGCACCACCACCACCCAAACCACCTCTCATCCGTGTCTACACCCGCCGTAATCCGAACTCCGGAGCCCAACCACTGTTACCGTCTACCAGTACGATCTCGCGGCCAGTTGATCCTGCCTCTGCTTCTACGACTCATCCATTCGCAAACTACATTTCGTTACATCGGCTCTCTTCTCTTCTGCTCAAATTTGCTCTTGCTCTTTCCTCTATTTCTCTTCCTAACACTGTGAAGGAGGCTCTTCAACATCCTGGGTGGCATGCGGCAATGTAGGCTGAGATGTCGGCCCTTTGGGCTAATCATACTTGGGATCTGGTACCCCTTCCTTCCACCCAGTCCTACGTCAACTGTAAATGGATCTTCGCAATTAAACATGCTCCGGATGGGATGATCGACCTCCTCAAAGCCCGTCTTGTGGCTCGTGGGTTCACTCAGCAACAGGGCTTGGACTATGAGGAGACCTTCTCCCCTGTAGCCAAACTTAACTTTGTTCGGGTTCTCATTTCACTTGATGTTCACCGTCATTGGCCCCTACATCAGCTGGACATTAAAAATGCCTTTCGTAATGGTGATCTTCAGGAGACAGTTTTCATGCACCAATTTCCGGGTTTGAGACCACGGGGGAGTCTCGGGTCTGCCGTCTGCGTAAGGCTATTTATGGTCTCAAACTGTCCCCTCGGGCTTGCTTTGAAAAATTTAGCAAGGCTGTTCGTGATATTGGCTTCCAGCGGAGCTCGGCTGACTACTCTCTTTTTACTCGCCATCAATTCACAGGGACTGTCATTCTCTTAGTCTACGCGAATGATATTTTGATAACTGACGATAACTCAACCGGGATACAACAGATCAAACAACACTTAAACTCTGTCTTCCAAACAAAAGATCTGGGAAACCTTCGATACTTTCTTGGATTTGAGGCTTCTCGACGACCTGATGGTCTGGTCTTATCTCAACAGAAATACTGTCTTGACCTCCTTCAGGCTGCGGGTTATTCTGGATGTAAACCCGCGGAAATACCTATGGATGTCAACCACATGTTAAGTGCTCATGGAACAGAGTCAGATTCTCTGCTTACAAATTCTGAATATTATTGGCGCCTTGTAGGAAAACTGATATACCTAACAGTTACAAGGCCTGATATCTCTTTTGTTGTTGGAGTGGTTAGTCGTTTTATGCATTCACCAAGAATCCCTTATCTACAGGCTGTTGAACGCATCCTCAAGAACTTGAAAGCTGCCTCGGGACGAGGGTTGGTATACAAGCCATCCTCCTCCTTATCTCTTGTCGCGTACACTGATGCTGACTATGCGGGTTCGCTTGATGATCGACGATCTACCACTGGCTTCTGTACCTACTTTGGAGGAAATCTTATCACATGGCGTAGCAAGAAGCAATCGGTGGTGGCTCGCTTCTCTGCTGAAGCCGAGTATCGTGCAATGGTTGTTGTCGTTTCTGAACTTACCTGGTTGGAGAGCCTCTTTGCGATTTGGGTATCAAACTCTCCTCTCCTGCAACTCTGTTCTGCGATAATCAGGCTGTTATACACATTGCAAAGAACCCTGTATTTCATGAGCGAACAAAACACATTGAGGTTGATTGTCACTTTGTCCTGGAGAAAGTCCAACTGAAGAAACTTGAATTGGAACATGTTCCAGCCTCTGAGCAAGTTGCTGACATCTTTACTAAGACTCTACCTCGGCCATTGTATCAACAGTTCTTATCCAAGCTTGGTGCCTACGATTTGTATGCTCTAGCTTGCGGGGGAGTGTTAGAAGATAGTAAATAAATGTGTAAAAGCCCATTGTAATTGTGACCCATTTAAGCCTTTTATGTCTTTTGTTTTGTCTCACATTGTATACTTTGGGACTTCTCTCTTCCTATATATATGTACTCATACTTGAAGGTAAATACATGAAATACAACCCACAAGTTTCATTGCTCTACTTTTCTACAGAATCTACGGTTGAGCCAAATATTATGCAAGATGAGATGATTAGTTTCAGTAAAAAGATTGATATAAAGAAGTCACAGGACTATCTAAAAGCATATTTTTATGTAAGTGAAAATACTTGATGGTGACTGAGGAGATAAAAAAAATCAGTGAAAAAGATATATGATTGGATTTTTTTTGTCTTAAAATGATTAATATTTATATACTTATTCTGTCCAAGTTAATCTTTTATTGTGGCATTTCTACCAGGCGTTATATTGGGACCATGAACAAATGCTTATCAAATATGTCCAAATTAACTAAAAGTGGTGGAAATAATTAGACATTACATCATAATGCAAGCACGTATTCTCAATCACCCTACACCGTTTATCTCACATTTTTAGTAAAGCTAGCCCATTAACACAAAATGAAATTATTGTGTTTTGTGATGTTATTGAAATTGCTCAAAAATGAGGTGTAAACGTATACAAAATGCAAGATTTACATTCAGTTTAAGATGGGTTATGCCCACGGACAAGAATAGATTGATTCACCAGATGAAAAAAGAAAAGAGTTACATGGTGAGATGTTGTTCAGTTATTCAGTTACTCTGGATACATAATCCTCCAAAAACCTTTTGTAGCTGTTTCTAATGTGATGGTGCAGACTACTAAAGTGCTTCAGATTGATAAATTTTTATTATTTTGTCAAAAGCTTCTTTTAATAATTGATTTTTCTTGAATGATTTGGAAAAAAATTGTTTGAGCTTATCATTCCCTTTTTCTAGATGGAACCAGCTACACTTTGATATCATAGTTTTATTCTGTGCTTTGCAGGTTAAAGGTGGTATATCCTGTATGCAACATCTTCAAGTTATTTTTATGCGCCGTTTGTCAGGTTGAGATGAAACCTGGTGAGGGAATTTCGGTGCACGAAAGTTCTTTAAAATCGGCTAATGTTTGTCCCTGGGAAGGCCCGCTACTTTGCCGTAGCTGCCAGTATAAAAAAGAAGCTATGGAAGGAAAAAGACCTTCAAGAAGTACTGTTTTTTCCTCATACTTTTTATTTCTCAAGTATTATGCTGCAAAAGAACATTTATTTATCACATTCTTTATGTTTTGCTCATTTTCAGATTCACGTATAAATCAATACCAAATTGAATAGTTGGCCTTCTTCAGTAGATTGTTGGTGATTCATTTATACTGACAAACCCTTCATCCATGAAAAGTTAGAACCATGATTGTTGCACACTTAACGTTTGTCAAAGTCAGGCACTGGATCAGAAAAGGTATTCCCTTCAACCGTAATTCACTTGTTATGCCACAGATTTTTCGCATTTCTTTGATGCTGCGGCGTCTTTCATTTGTTGGACAAGTGATCTCTCGCAATCCTTCGTGAAGCAATGTTGTTAATCCACCGACCAATAGATCGTTTTAGGTTCTCCTTGTATATACGCCGTCATAGAGGAGTATAGCAGGTGAGTTTTCATTATATTCTTTGAAGTGTATTTGTGAAAACAACATAGCGTAAATAAATGATTAAATGAAAGTTCAAGTCTTGTGTTCTTTGCAACAGCTTATCAATTGTTTTATTGTTAATGCAATCGTTAATGTATTTTATTTTAATAAGCTTTAGGCTCCATTTGGCCCGACGATAGCAGTCGTGAACGTAGTGGTTATGAACCGTCGTCCGTCAACACCCGACCTCACCAAAGGTGGGCATCATTCACTCTTATGTTCAAAACTAGTTTTCTTTTCTTGGTGGCGTTCATAACCGTTGTCACGCCAAACATACATTCTATGATGGTGGTGATTATGTCCAAACTCACCGGTGCAAAAACGCATTGCCAAACGGAGCCTTAGACTCCACTTACGGAAGTCCTTCCACATTCACCTCATTCTAACTGCCGCTGCTGCCTCCTCCGTCTCTACGTCATCAAACAAAATTCAGCTAACCCTCTCCTTCCACCAAACGTCTAAGTCAACACAGTCTCTTCCCAACCGCCTGTCTCCTAAAGCCAACCACACCTTAGGATCCATGACCCCCCATTAAGTCAACTCCCATCTAAGGAGCCATGGCCCATTAAGCCCACTCCCACTTAAATCCATTGCCTACTGCCCTATGTTCTCATTCAATATAGTCCACCTCCTCATTCCCCCTGGGGCTTAATATATTATAAACTCTATAAGTAGGGTTATGCATTCCCATTTTGAATTTATTCCGATTTATGTTACTTTTTCTGCTGTGATGAGCATCCAGTTTTTTGCTTTCATACGTATTTTTCGTCCCAACTCAGGGGGGAGTACCTCTCTCATGCTTTTCGCAATCTGCTAGCTACCCACGACACTCTCCCTCAGCTTGCCTTTCCCGATGTTCACACTCAGAATAGCACTGCCGAAAGGAAGCATCACCACATTATTGAGACAACTCACACCCTCATCTCCTCCCACGTTCCTCCTCATTTTTGGGCTGAGGTTGTTTCCACTACTATCTACCTTATTAATCTACAACCTTCCACTTTCCTTCAGGGCCAGAGTCCCGGTGTGTGTCTGTACTTTCCTTAAGGGCTATTGCTGTTATGACCCTGTTGCACGTCGGCTTCGCATATCACGTGATGCCACCTTTGACGAGTATTTGAAACCCAAGACCCGTGGGGGGCCTGGCGCGCAACTGGGCGAAATCGGAAATCCCAAGCACCGGTGGGGGACTGCAGTCCAACAACACATCTCCAACCCTTCTCCTAGGGCCATAGCGGCCACAGTGGATCCAGTCTTGAGGGGAAATCCCAGGCGGGTTGTTTAGGAGGGGGATAGAACCCCCGACCTCCTTTATCAGGCTCCTAAGCGGAGTCATGATACCCAAGTATGATGTTCTGCGCACTTGGGTATCATGACTCCTCTTAGGAAGTCTGATAAAGGAGGCGCCTCAACAACTCACCTTGGATTTCCCCTTTAGACTGGACCCACCGTGTCCGCTATGGGCCCCATGAGAAGGGTTGGAGATGTGTTGCTGGACTGCAGTCCCCCCACCGATATTTGGGAATTTCGGCTTCGCCCAGTTCCCCCCCCCCCCCCCCCCCCCCCCCCATTTCAAAAAACGAGTCTCACCCTTTTTTTGTGTTTTCTGTCCCCTCGACCTCACACCCATCTGTTACTCCATCTGATGTGTAGTTTCTCACCCTTCCCATCTTACCACCTCATGTCTCCTTTCCTCTAGTATGTCCCCCCCCCCCTTGCCACAGTCTACACCACCTACAACCTCTCCAGTTTCACCTCCTCACTCCTCCCCTTCGACACCCACTTCTTCCTCTGACGATCTTGTCGTACCCCCTTCCATATCACTACAGTTGTCGTGCACCTTCTATTCCCTCGCCTCTAGTTCCCCCAAACTCAATGGTTGGTCTCCTCCAACGAGTGTCATGTGGATGATCCTCCTGTGTGCCGCTACCCACTTCGTGAGAGACATACTCCCGCACGCCTTAGCATTGCCACACTACCACTGGATCTACCTGTCTTGCTTGCTACTGTCTGTGGTACTCCTGAGTCGACTTCTTACCGTGAGATTATTGCAAAAGCTATTAGAGGCACCTATTAGGCGTTGTGCGAGTTTAGTCACTAGGCATGTTAAACGAGGAAAGGGATAGACCAATAAAGACTTGAAATGAAACTATAAGGGAAAGACACGATGTACTGAGGCATTAGTGAGATTATGACTAAAGATAGGACACAATTGCGACAAAAGATCCATATAGCCGACCCCACTATGATGGGATAAAGGCAGGAGTGTTGTTGTTTATATATAATTCCTCTGTAATTTCTGTGTTGATTGTATTTCCTAATGCATTATCAAATGTATTTATTTAAGCATTTGTTTTTTATACTCTTACTAGAACTGCTAGTGGGAGGAGGGTCACCCTTTTCCAAAAAATCTCAAAAGATTTTTTTTTTACATAAATTTTTTTCTACACGGCCAAACCAAACACCTCAAAAATAGCACCTGTGGTGAAAGTAAAACTCTTCTCACGGTGGCCAGCTTCCGAAATAGGCGGAATTTTTCCAGTCCAGACTCCGAGAGATCAAATATGATTTCCAGGAGATCAAAATATGATCTCCAGGATATCAAATATACCTGAGATCAAATATGATCTCCAAAAGTCCAAATATGATCTCCACCCATTCATTCCTTCACGCGGCAAGATAAGGAGAAACCCGAAGTTCATATTTATGGCTCCGTTTGGGGGGGCTTATTTTCACTGGTCAAGCGGTTACGACCGTATGAATCAGACCATAATTAAGATCCGATTCATGCGATCGTAACCGCTTGATCGGTGAAAATAAGTCCCCCCAAACGAAGCCTTAGGCTCATGGAGATCATATTTTGATCTTAGGTATATTTGATCTCCTTGATCTCCTAGAGATCACCCGGACTCCGGACTCTGGACGGAAAAATTAAGCCCAAAATAGAGCCGAAGTTTGCTTCATATTATTGCATTGTACTTCTAGTAGTTTTGAGTTGCTTATTCATCAATTTGATTTTTTTTTTTTTAAGTTGTCATGAGTTGAGATGCTGAACTATAAGTTTTGATGACAGTAATAAGCCTCATACCATCCAAGGAATTTTTTTCCGTCCGGGCTTCTTTCTGAAATTTAGGTTGGGGATTTCTTCTGTATTGACTCATCGAGAAATGAACGTTGACGATTAAAACTAAAAAATCAAAAGGATCACGTGAACCCGTTCAAACTCAACTTTATCTCGTAGGAGATCGACCCTTCAAGGAAAAAATTTTGCCTTCCCATTAGAGGACCGCAAAATTCGTTTTTTCCCCATAAAACTACAATTAAAGACGTTTTTTCCCTCCAAGGCTTGGTGTTTAAATTTTTTTTTTTTTTAAAAACTCTTTTGCCATACATGGAACTATGGAAGTGAATAAGTAAACATAAACATAAAAAATAATATTTATTTAAATTCAAAGTCGATGGACCTGTTTTCTAAAAATATTTTTTAAAAACTAATCATTTTTTACAATGAATTATGTCCTTTAATTTACTATAAAAAATTTACAGTTTTACATCGAAAATTGAGTGTCAGGCCTAGAAGATAAGTTGGATGTGTGCACCAAAAAAATTCTCCTTTAGCAAAATCTATGGGTGCCGGAGGAGCTCGACCAAAATCAACGTGAAATTGCTGATTTCTGGGCTAAAAGCTATGCTGGAATTTCACGTTCATCGCACAATTATTTGGAACTCCCACATTTCAACTCATCAAAATCCTCGCAGCTGCACCAACTCTGTCCCAAACGTGAAATTTTCGTGTCCGGAACCCGGAAGATTAAGGTATGGTTTGGCACGGTAGTGACGGTCATGAACATGGGGGTTAAATTGTCATTCGTTAATGCCCACCTAAGAATTTCATCCACTTTTATGTTCAAACGAATGATATTTGTTAGGTGATCTTTAACGAATGACGGTTTAAACGTGCAAAACGGAGCGTAAACCAAACAAAAAAAAAGCCTTTTTAAATATTTGTGCCTACATTTCTGAAACTTGAAAATGATCTTATTAGAGGATCAGAATAATAATAAATTTCTATGAGATAAAGATGATTTCTTTGGTATGAAAATATTTTTTGAGAGATTAAGATATATTTATCCCACTTAAATCATTTGTATGCCTCTAATAAGAGATCATTTAGAAAATGATTTTTTGGGCATTGATCAGTATACTAGACTAAGAGAGAGAGAGAGGAATGTGATTTAGTGTAAGAGTGATTTTTTGGGTCTGATGCCCGATTGTAACCAGAATATCTATGAGACTATGACGTTAAAATATATCAGAAAGTGGATGGATCAAATCTCAAAATCTCTCATCTAACAAAAATTGCTTCTACATATGTTGCGCCGACTCTCTCATTTTCTCTCCTCCGAACCGAATAATCTCCGAGCGTGTTAAATCTCCCTCCATCTCCTAGGAGATTAGAAAGTGTTTGAACTGATTTTTTTTTCGCCACTGTTCGTTTTTCACATCCCACTTATCTAAATATCTCCTTGCCTATTGCGCACGGGCTCCCGTGGGATCCTGTGCACATTCCTCCGGGGCCCGGCGCCTTAGGCTCCGTTTGGCGGCTTTGGCATGGTGGTGGCGGTCATATATGCATGAGTTAAAACATCATTTGTTAAGGGCCGATCACCTAACAAACATCATCTGTTTGAACATAAAAGTGAATAAAGTTTGTTAGGTGAATGTTAACAAATGATAATTTAACCATATTAATGACCACTACCGGCGATTAATGCCCTTGATTACCACATATAGATTATTTATTTATTAATTTAAAATCGGTCCATTTTTTTAATTCCAGCATTCCGTTGCTTGAATGGTCCAAAATGGTCGCTCTCTCCGAGTCATTCCGACCACCAAATATTAATTAATACAAATAAGCACATTACTAAAAATAGAAAAAAGATGACAAGGATTAAAAGTAGGGTAAAATAGTATTAAACATTAAAAAGGAAAAAATAAAAGAGCAGAGAAATTGAGACGGTGAAGGATTTTTCCCTTCGTCTTCCTCTTGCTTCCCCTCCTCCTCTCTCTCTTCCTTCTCTCCATTAATTCATTCCTTTCCCGAGCTGTAGAGAGAGAGAGAGAGAGACGGTGAAATTGGCGGGAGGAGGTTCTCTGTAAGGCCTTTTTTCTTCTTTAATTGCAGAATATTTCTCCGGTCCCATTTCTTTCTTCTTTTTTGAATTATTAGAATGCTAGTATTTTTCAAAACCATCTGTTGAGGAAAAAGGTTTGTTCGTAGATTTTGAATGATGAAATGTTGGCTTTTGGGGGTTTGATTTGTTTCCAAAATGGCTTTTCGTGTTTTAATAATCTTTGATGAAGGAATCTTGCCCAAGTTGCTTTAAAATTGCCGCCGAAATGCATGGGAGAAGGAATGAAACCCTAAGGCTCTGCTTGTTCTGAAGGAGGTGGAGGGATTGCAAAAAAACAAAACTAGCGGTGCTATATTGAAATGGTTTTAACACTAACACTCTCAAGCTCTGTGACAGAAGGATGGCTCGTAGCGCTTCTGCATCAACCACCATGCTTTGAATGCAATTACTATCAATGATTCTCTTCTCATTCCGACTATCCATGAGTTGCTTTACGAACCCTGCCGTGTCACCTAGTTCCATCAAATTCGCGTGCATCAAAAACTTATACTTGTTAATTATATGCCTTGATTCCTAACCCAAAGATGACGATTTGACACTGAACATGACCCGTGGGATCCATAGTGTTGTACGGAGTGTT
Source organism: Platanthera zijinensis (assembly GCA_039513925.1). NCBI lineage: Eukaryota > Viridiplantae > Streptophyta > Magnoliopsida > Asparagales > Orchidaceae > Platanthera > Platanthera zijinensis. The sequence continues at coordinate 15,530,105 of CM077085.1, forward strand.
ATCAGGGGTACTTTGGGTATATTGTAAATGTACGAAGTGTTGTATAGACTCTTTATCACTCTAGCGTTTAGAATATTCTCTGAAATCCGGAAATTGAATTCCGCCCATTTTCTGTAACCGTCTCTATTCTTGAGAAGAAGTGAAAAATTCGACTATTTTTGCCCGTGGATGTAGCTCATCTTGGGGTGAACTATGTAGATATGTGTTTTCTATGTTAGTTTTCTATTTCATTTTTCATTCTACTTGAATTTTCGCAACAATACTTGCGACTATCTTCCACACACACATGGGCCAAACTGCGAGTTTCTCTCCATGCCCTTTGGATTGAAAACATCCCTTCACCATTTCAAGCAGTCATCAACTAAACATTCCAAGTGTTCCTCAAGTAACTCAAAGAGGCACTAACATGTCCACCCATTTTACCTTCTGCCATTGCAAGTTCATGGATTGTAACTACTGAATATTCTATAAAACCGATTACTATAATCAAGTGATACCCTTACCCCTACTCTGATGATATTGACCCTCCTTTGCACCTCCTCACTTTCAATTATTCGACCGTATCCACAAGGCTCTTTGTAGCGAGTCAACTTACTAAAACTTTTGTTATGATATAACCACTTGCTCACATGACTTCCCTCATTATATAGTAATCCACGGTCACATCTTCTTCAACAACTGTCTATTCCACCCCACACGTTCTCCTCCTGTCAAGAAACCTTTTGTTGAAAAAAAATTACAACAAAAATCTCACCTAAGCGCGCATTTTATGTTCCAAAGGCGCAAATATCTGAGCCTGTTAAGTCTTTATCCTTAGGCGCGCCTTTACCAACACAGTATCAAACCAAGTTTAGGATTATATTTACATGTTTACTACATCTCCCTACTTTTTATGGGCAAGACCTCCATCTTTTCGTATCAAGGAGCTTAATTAACAACAGTGCTCCATCTTTTTAAGTGATTTATGGTCGAACTCAAGGTGAGCTCCATCTCCTCCCATAAACTGACGGACAAATTGAAATCACCAATCCTTGCCTATTACAATACTTCCTTGCATGGCTAGACCACCTCCATTGGTTCCTCTTTTTTTCTTGGACTGAATATTGGCATAACACTACATACCATTTGGCTGGCAACATGTCTCTGTTTATAGCACTATATGATTGAGACCCTCGCACTATATTAGACTATGGACACTATTTTACTTGTGTTATTCCCATCGCCAAATACTCGCTGATTTCAATAACTAAGAAGACACACCGACCAACACCACACAGATCGTATCTTTGGGTCTTTGTCCACCATCTCTCTACCTGAACAATTTGCCCTCCTCACCCACTTTTATGGTCTTTTCAAGTTTTCTCATGCATAGACTCTCTTTCAAACTATTCTTTAAGACGATTCTCGCATCTACCTAGTTTTCAATGGCCCCTTACTCAAATAATATTAAGGTCCTATTCCACTAACCTCCTCAGCTGACCTTCTTCTTTACCATAGCTGGATTCTCCTTAATGACATATTGTGCTATTCCAACCTTGAGGATGAGGTTTTTCTTGATGGTGTAAGGATTATGGAATCAAAATCCCCCCAACACTCTATGTGCTTTCATTGCCCACCATAAACAAAATGTCGACTACATCTACCGGATACTATTGTCTATTAAATGATCAACTGATTTCATGTTTTCGAGAACTCAATCCCAACTACCCTTTGATTACTTCAATTGTTGAGTACCTTTACTGAGTGTCGTTGTACCGACTCCATGTTTATTGAAAAAACTTCTATATCAATGTAATATGATTATCTATTTGTGAATTGGTTAACAAGATAATGTAAATAAAATCTTGTTTAGGAACAAGATAGGGAAGACCCTAATAACAAGAGTAGTCATCTTACCCTGAAAGTGATTCTATCAACTACAAATGTGATGGAGATCAGCGATCGAGACGAGTCTATTCCCGCTAGAGGCGGTGAACCGCTATCGGTTCGGGCAATTCAAGTCCGTTGTTGCGCCCAGACGATCGTTTCGAGTCTTTGTTATGTATTATTTTATTTTGTTTTATTTACGTCATGGGCCATCCAATTTGGATGCCCTATTTCAGTTTGAGTATATATAAATGCAAGTTACAGTGGGTTGGGGCATCAATTGTTTTGGATTCATTTTGAAACCGCCAGTCTCCTCTTAGTACGACGGCAAGCAACTCTCTCTGGTGCGACTTCAGGTATCCTCATCTTCGTCCCCTATTTCCAGCCGATTCCCCTCAGCCTGACTCCATATCACAGCCGCCGATCTCCTCCACTGCCCCAATTTCCGCCCATATTTCGTGAGTCCCCACCCCCCTCTCCTCTTTCCCGCCTCCACTGCCTACAGTTGTTTCCTTCCACCTTCCCAAGGCCTCCTAAACTCCAACTTTGAATCACTACTGAACTCACCTCCTCCCCTCAGATCTGGATCCCACCCTGCACTGAATCTCCTCCTACCGCTAAATAACCCCAAACCCCCCACTCGAAACCTCCTCTCCACCCATCTACCAAAGTCCAACAACACCCCAACCTCCTCTCAGCCCTCCCACACTCATACCCGACCTCTATCCAACCTCCACCATCCTCCTGAGCCCTCCCTTGCCGATGTCCAGTAACCTGCAGTCCCTGGCAGAGCCTCCTGCCATTGGATCATCAGCATACTCCACCCCTCCGCTGTCTGCATGTGTAAGTTGTATTTTGGAGTTATTATCTATCGTTATGTACTTGACACTATATTTCAGTGGATGTTTATTTTATTTGCTATTAGTATCGAGCATCTTGTGATTTGCAGGGCTTATTTGTGTCTCGGTTGTTTCGCGAACAAAGCTTGCTTCTCTTTGCTTAAAATTTATTAATGTTGTTATTTTTAAGCGGACCTCTTACATTTACATTACATCACATTGCATGGTATCAGACATCTTGTGATTTGCAGGGCTTATTTGTGTCTCGGTTGTTTCGCAAACAAAGCTTGCTTCTCTTTGCTTAAAATTAATTATTGTTGTTATTTTTAAGCGGACCTCTTACATTTACATTACATCACATTGCATGTAGGACTGCATTTAAAGTGTCCACTCCTTGTTAACTTCCCACCACATCAAAATACAAACAAGAAATTAAGGGTTTCTGTTACGAAAGTAGCTGATGAGAATCATTGCCGCGAGAGCGGCTGGTTTATACAAGTCTGGAGTCCAACTGCACGACTAACGGACCAGATGGATCCTTGGTTTGTCCTCAGACGAATAGTTATTTTTCATATTTTCGCTTTTCATAAAGAAGGAAGAACATTTAATAACGTTTAAAAGTGGATCAAATAAGTCATAAATTGATTATTTTATGACTTGAAAAATGAATAAAATGATTTGTAAAGATTGCAAAGTCATAGCAGGAGAAAGTTTGACAACACAACATATGTTAGTAGTGTTAGATGTATAAATTAAAAATAATAACTTTAAGACAAGAACAAGAATATTACAAAAAAATTGGTAGTGGAACTTGAAGATGGAAAAACAGTGTGTTTTCAAGACGGCAGTTATAGAACAATTAGGTTATGATCTTTATGTTGATTCTAATGTCCCATGAGAAGTTATGTCTTCACATTTAAGGATAAGTGGAAAGAACGTATTTGGAGTATCAAAAGGTCGTGCGCCCCTAAAAAAGAATCTTGGTGGTGGAAAGAGGAAGTGCAAGACAAAGTGAGGGCAAAGAGGGTTTGCTATAAATCATTCTACGCTTGTAAGAATGATGAAAACTTAGTCAGTTATAAAGTCATCAAAAAAAAAGCTAAACAAGCAGTAAATAAAGCAAGAAGTCAAGCCTATGAAAATTTTTATAAGCAACTGGATACCAAAAATGCAGAGCGTGACATATATAAAATTGTTTGAGCTAGAGAAAGGAAAACAAGAGATTTAAGTTAAGTAAAATCCATAAAAAATGAGACAAATACAGTTTTGACGGATGACGTAGATATTAAAGAGCGATGGAAAAGATAATTTTATCAAACTCTATAATGAAACAAAGGACAATGAATTGAACATGGAAAAGTTAAGTAAATCAGAGTAGTATAAGAACATAATATTTTATCGTAAAATTCAAGTATCAGAGGTAAAAGATGTTCTAAATAAGATGAAAAATGAAAAAGCAGTTGGGTCAGAAGATATACCCATCGAAGTATGGAAATGTCTAAGAAAATAAGAAATTTTGTGGTTTACATGTTTTTTCAATAAGATACTGAAGTCAAACAGGATGTCAGATTAATGGAGAGAAAGTATCTTGGTACTTTTGTATAAAAATAAATGAGATATACAAAATTGTGTTAATTACAGAAGAATTAAATTAATGAGTCATACCATGAAACTATGAGAACGGGGAATAAAAAGAAGAATAAGACGGGAGACTATTATCTCAGAGAATTAATTTGGATTCATGATGGGGAGGTCGACCATGGAAGCTATGCATCTCTTGAGGATACTCATTGACAGCTATCGAGAAAGAAAACAAGATTTACATATATTGTTTATTGATCTTGAGAAGGCTTATGATAGAGTTCCAAGAGAGATCTTATGGAGAGTCTTAGAAAAGAAAGGTGTAAATGTATCATATATTGACATAATCAAAGATATGTATACAAATTCAGTGACAAAGGATGAGGACATCTGGAGGATTAACACAGGAATTCCCTATCACTGATGGCTTAGATCAAGGCTTAGCTCTAAACCCTTATCTTTTTACCCTTATCTTAGATGAGCTCACCAGACATATCCAACAAGCAATACTTTGGTGTTTACTGTTTGTAGATGATATCGTTTTGGTTGATGAGACGCGCGAGGGTGTAAACGCAAAACTTGAATTTTGGCGAGATACTTTAGAAAATAAGGGTTTTAGGTTGAACAGGGCAAAGACGGAGTATATGAAGCTTAAATTTAGCAGTACAAGAAGGACGGATGACTTCGTTATTAAGTTGGGTGATCAAGATATTTTTCATAGTGAGTGTTTTAAATATCCTGGATAGAAGTTCAAAAGGACAAAGGTATTGATAAAGATGTGACACATAGAATCCAAGCGGGTTGGTTGAAGTGTAGAGGCGCATCAAGGATCTTATGTGATTGTAAGGCACCACTAAAACTTAAGGGCAATTTTTATTGTACTGCAATTAGACCCGCGAAGCTCTATGGTTTTGAGTGTTGGGTAGTGAATTGTGTACATGAGCAAAAAATGGGAGTTGCAGAGATGAGTCACCAGACATATCCAACAAGCAATACTTTAGTGTTTATTGTTTGTGGATGATATCGTTTTGGTTGATGAGACGCGCGAGGGTGTAAACACAAAACTTGAATTTTGGCGAGATACTTTAGAAAATAAGGGTTTTAGGTTGAGCAGGGCAAAGACAGGGTATATGAAGCTTAAATTGCAGTACAAGAAGGACGGATGACTTCGTTATTAAGTTGGGTGATCAAGATATTTTTCATAGTGAGTGTTTTAAATATCTTGGATAGAAGTTCAAAAGGACAAAGGTATTGATAAAGATGTGACACATAGAATCCAAGCGGGTTGGTTGAAGTGTAGAGGCGCATCAAGGATCTTATGTGATTGTAAGGCACCACTAAAACTTAAGGGCAATTTTACTGTACTGCAATTAGACCCGCGATGCTCTATGGTTTTGAGTGTTGGGTAGTGAATTGTGTACATGAGCAAAAAATGGGAGTTGCAGAGATGAGAATGCTTAGGTGGATGTGTGGACACGAGATTGGATAAAATTAGGAATGAATGTATCAGGGATAAGACAGGAGTAGCACCAATTGCAGAGAAGATGCGAGAAGCTTGTCTAAGATGGTTTGGACTCGTACAAAGGAGACCATTAGAGGCGCTTGTTAGGCGTTATGAGAGTCTAGTCACTAGGCATTTTAAGGACTCAAAAATGTCAGAACTATTTTGAACAAAAAATATAATTCAATTCAATTATTCTCCAAATCCCAAATCCCAAATCCGGATCCGGTTCGGTCCGATGCGCGTGTGATTCATAGATCCTACTTATGTTCCTTTGAACAAATGAAAAATATTATATACTCACTAGTATGAGAGTAAATGGGCAGGGTGAGACTAAAAGTTTTCGTTTCTTTCATGAAAGTTTCCTCCAAAAATTTGGTTTACCTCACTTTTGATTTAGAGCTTTTTCATCAATTGTGAGGAGCCCAAGCACCAAACACGAAGAAGACTCCAAATAAAACTTTTTATGAAAAAAATTTATTATAAAATTTCTAACAATTTTGTTGATGCACTCGCGCAACTCATCAAATTCAGCGGCTACAACTCTATCTTATCCTTTGTCTTCCCGACCATGATTTCCATCGAAGGAAAACTAGATCATCTCTGCCTCGGCCCTGTACCACCATAACCCCGCCCTATTATCAGCCGCGACCACCAGTGTAAAACTCGCGAGCTCCTCCTCCCAGTCTTCAAAGTTTCAAAGCGAGGAGTCCCTTTTCCAAGATAAACAAAACCACATTGACATGCTTATTGATCCCCACTAGAACCACTTGCTACAATATCACTACAACCCAAAAGTTCGCTCCATTCATTTGTGTTTGCCTTATCGCGCAGTATCCTTACTGCCTCTCTATATATCCTTGACAATGGTGACACCACTCACAACTTCGGCTCTGTTTGTTTTGGCGGTGGCGTTTTGGAGCATTGTGAATGGGAGCGATGGGCATGGTTATCAGGATTGCGATCCGGATCGTAGGATCTTACGATCATACGATCCAAATTTTGTAAATCGTTCCGGATCTTACCTACGATCTAAATCGGCACATCAACGTCTGGGATCGCAATCCGGATCTTAGAATCTTTGGGATCGTGATCTTGACCCGATTCTACCAGTATGACCAAAGGTAACTAGAAATATGTCCAATCATATCCTGACCTCATTCAATCGGTCCAACGCCCTTAATCCGTTGTTTAACCTTATCTCAATCCCGCCCCCATACCCCATCATAAAATCATATCATGCTGCTTTGCCGTATCCCAAATGTTGATTGCCGACTGCAAATAGAGGCCAAGAATGGCTTTTTCGGTCGCTTCCAGTCCAGATTTATTTTTATTGTTAGTAAACATTGAGTGTCTTACCTAAAATTGAAATTGAACTTAATATGATATTATCTTTTTGATTTAGTTATTCAAAAAATTTTAATATAGTTATTCACATACTACTCAATTTATTGATTTTTTTATTAATTGAGCATGTAATTTAATGATACAAAATTAAATTTTATTTTTTAGTCTTAATTTATGATTGTTATAGGATCTTACGATTCTCGATCTGATCCTACGATCCGATCCGATCCAACCTCAAAACGATCCCACCTAGGATCTCGATCCTGACAACCTTGGCGATGGGAATGGAGGGAGGGGGTAGCTTTGGCGTTGGAGGTCAAAAATGACGTTTTAGAGCATTGGGAACGAAAAAAAGAGTTTTACCAAACTTGTTTTTTTAGCGTTTGTCTTCCCGACCATGATTTCCATCGAAGGAAAACTAGATCATCTCTGCCTCGGCCCTGTACCACCATAACCCCGCCCTATTATCAGCCGCGACCACCAGTGTAAAACTCGCGAGCTCCTCCTCCCAGTCTTCAAAGTTTCAAAGCGAGGAGTCCCTTTTCCAAGATAAACAAAACCACATTGACATGCTTATTGATCCCCACTAGAACCACTTGCTACAATATCACTACAACCCAAAAGTTCGCTCCATTCATTTGTGTTTGCCTTATCGCGCAGTATCCTTACTGCCTCTCTATATATCCTTGACAATGGTGACACCACTCACAACTTCGGCTCTGTTTGTTTTGGCGGTGGCGTTTTGGAGCATTGTGAATAGGAGTGATGGGCATGGTTATCAGGATTGCGATCCGGATCGTAGGATCTTACGATCATACGATCCAAATTTTGTAAATCGGTCCGGATCTTACCTACGATCTAAATTGGCACATCAACGTCTGGGATCGCAATCCGGATCTTAGAATCTTTGGGATCGTGATCTTGACCCGATTCTACCAGTATGACCAAAGGTAACTAGAAATATGTCCAATCATATCCTGACCTCATTCAATCGGTCCAACGCCCTTAATCCGTTGTTTAACCTTATCTCAATCCCGCCCCCATACCCCATCATAAAATCATATCATGCTGCTTTGCCGTATCCTAAATGTTGATTGCCGACTGCAAATAGAGGCCAAGAATGGCTTTTTCGGTCGCTTCCAGTCCAGATTTATTTTTATTGTTAGTAAACATTGAGTGTCTTACCTAAAATTGAAATTGAACTTAATATGATATTATCTTTTTGATTTAGTTATTCAAAAAATTTTAATATAGTTATTCACATACTACTCAATTTATTGATTTTTTTATTAATTGAGCATGTAATTTAATGATACAAAATTAAATTTTATTTTTTAGTCTTAATTTATGATTGTTATAGGATCTTACGATTCTCGATCTGATCCTACGATCCGATCCGATCCAACCTCAAAACGATCCCACCTAGGATCTCGATCCTGACAACCTTGGCGATGGGAATGGAGGGAGGGGGTAGCTTTGGCGTTGGAGGTCAAAAATGTCGTTTTAGAGCATTGGGAACGAAAAAAAGAGTTTTACCAAACTTGTTTTTTTAGCGTTTGTCTTCCCGACCATGATTTCCATCGAAGGAAAACTAGATCATCTCTGCCTCGGCCCTGTACCACCATAACCCCGCCCTATTATCAGCCGCGACCACCAGTGTAAAACTCGCGAGCTCCTCCTCCCAGTCTTCAAAGTTTCAAAGCGAGGAGTCCCTTTTCCAAGATAAACAAAACCACATTGACATGCTTATTGATCCCCACTAGAACCACTTGCTACAATATCACTACAACCCAAAAGTTCGCTCCATTCATTTGTGTTTGCCTTATCGCGCAGTATCCTTACTGCCTCTCTATATATCCTTGACAATGGTGACACCACTCACAACTTCGGCTCTGTTTGTTTTGGCGGTGGCGTTTTGGAGCATTGTGAATGGGAGCGATGGGCATGGTTATCAGGATTGCGATCCGGATCGTAGGATCTTACGATCATACGATCCAAATTTTGTAAATCGGTCCGGATCTTACCTACGATCTAAATTGGCACATCAACGTCTGGGATCGCAATCCGGATCTTAGAATCTTTGGGATCGTGATCTTGACCCGATTCTACCAGTATGACCAAAGGTAACTAGAAATATGTCCAATCATATCCTGACCTCATTCAATCGGTCCAACGCCCTTAATCCGTTGTTTAACCTTATCTCAATCCCGCCCCCATACCCCATCATAAAATCATATCATGCTGCTTTGCCGTATCCCAAATGTTGATTGCCGACTGCAAATAGAGGCCAAGAATGGCTTCTTCGGTCGCTTCCAGTCCAGAATTATTTTTATTGTTAGTAAACATTGAGTGTCTTACCTAAAATTGAAATTGAACTTAATATGATATTATCTTTTTGATTTAGTTATTCAAAAAATTTTAATATAGTTATTCACATACTACTCAATTTATTGATTTTTTTATTAATTGAACATGTAATTTAATGATACAAAATTAAATTTTATTTTTTAGTCTTAATTTATGATTGTTATAGGATCTTACGATTCTCGGTCTGATCCTACGATCCGATCCGATCCAACCTCAAAACGATCCCACCTAGGATCTCGATCCTGACAACCTTGGCGATGGGAATGGAGGGAGGGGGTAGCTTTGGTGTTGGAGGTCAAAAATGACGTTTTAGAGCATTGGGAACGAAAAAAGAGTTTTACCAAACTTGTTTTTTTAGCGTTTGCTCCCACCGCCAATAAAAAAAGGGTATTGTTATTGGCACCCCTTATTTGGATATTCATACCCAAATTAAGATAATTTTTTGCGTTTTTTTTCATCTCCCATACCGCTATTTGTACCCAGTAGAACGAAGCCCCCCCCCCTCCCCCGCAACCCCGAAGAAAAATCATGGCGGACTTGTAACCCTGAACAAGTGAATGGCTACGCTTCATACAGGCCAAACTATCCGCCGGAGCTCTTCAACTTCCTATACTCCAAAACTACCGGCCACCGCCAACTCGCCTGGGACGTCGCCACCGGCAGCGGCCAGGCCGCTATCTCCCTCTCCAGTCTTTTCGACGCCGTCGTCGCCACCGACTCCAGCCCCGAGCAGATCTCCCACGCCCCCACCCACCTACCCAACGTTCGCTTCCACGTCACCCCTCCCTCCTGAACAATCCCCGATCTCCACCGCCTGGTTGCCCCGCCGGGATCCGTCGACCTAATAACCGTGGCCAGGGCCCTGCACTGGCTCGAAATCCCGGCCTTCTTTTCCTAAGGCCCTGCACTGGTTTCCGATCAGTCTTCGAATCGGTAAGGTTTGATGATCGAGTTGAACACACACATCTTCTACGGTCCCAAATTGTTGAATAAGTTTTGTATCAGCTTTGCTATTATCTTTGCTCATTGCAAAAAAGTATTAAGATGTGCACAAAAAAAAGTATAAGATGTTATTAACTGAATCCTGCGGTAATGTTTCCTGTTGTATTAGATCTTTAAATAAAGCACCAGGTTGTAAGTGAGTTTTATCAATCAATGAAATGAAAGTGCACTGTTCTTCTTCCTATCCCCCGTTGCATCTCTTGTGCGAGTAATGTAAAAAAATTACGAAGGAAGCCACGTAAGAACAGATACAGGTTGGGAAGTGCACACATAGGAATTAGTTTTCTTAAGATTTTATGTATGAGTATAAATATCAATTATGGATAAAAATATATATTTTGGGTACAACTATCAATGGGTTACAAATATCTATTTATGAAGTACCAATAACAATACCCAAAAAAACGCCAAGACAAACGGAGCCTTCATCTAAGCACGTGATGACAAGCATCTCTGCCTAGACAACAAACACTCCCTAGTCTTTGAAATAGTCAAACAAAAGTAGTGATCAACTTGTGTGTCGGTATTTGCATCAAGTCACCCTTGCCATCTTAGGTCACACATTGTGTAAATAAATTACTTACTCTCCCTTCATTGCGCTAACCTTGTACCATCAATGATTATATCAACTTAGGTTCTGTTTGGCGTGACGTTTTTGCTAGGGTGAGTTTGGACAAAAATGCCACCGTCATAGAATGTATGTTTGGCATGACAACGGTTATGACCACTATCAAGAAAATAAAACTATTTTTGAACATAAAAATGGATGAAGTTCCTTAGGTGAGGTGAACATAAAAATGGATGAAGTTCCTTAGGTGAGGTCGGGCGTTCACGAAAGACGGTTCATAACCATCGTGTTCATGTCCGCCACCGTCATGCCAAACGGAGCCTGAGTTTATGATTTTTGACGTCTCCAACTTACCTCTAGCTTTGTCTATCAATCCCAACCCATCACCTTACAGGGAGCCACATTCATCCTAAATCTAGTCGGCCCGACACTATTTATTGGCCGCTTAGGGAATTTTTCAGCCGGCTCCATGTTGTCACTTGTCGCTGCGACAAGAACCACCCACTTTATAACCAATATTTTCTAGCAGTATGGCCTCTCGCCTTCTCTTAGCTACAATCATCACATCCACCTCTTACCCTACCCCTTCCCTATCAATACTCTTCCTTAGTTTTACCTGCACTTGCAAAAGAAAACTCGAGGATAGGTCGCTACTATGCTGCACGATGACGTTATTCAATCACCACTAGTTCCTTCTCTTTGCTGGTCTGCTGGTCCCATTTCCGTTGTTCGTTTCACAAAAAGGGCTTTCTAGCAGAAAGTGACACCCAAAACTCCTAATTCAATGCACTGCTGTCCAACAACGGATCAAAAAAGAGTAATTTTTCCAATGCGATTTTTTCGCAATGATTTTTTCGCTCGGACGTGATTTTTTTGCACGAACACGATTTTTTGGCAACGCGTTTTTTTCGCGCGGAAATCGCTCGGGCGCGATTTTTTCGCCCATTTTTTTCGCCCGGTCCCGAATTTTTCTATTTTTCAGTGCGTTTTTTTATTATCTGAATTTTTCCGGTTCTGATTTTTTCATTTTTTTTCCAAGACACGATTGCCCGGACTCGATTTTTTGGCGAGTTTTTTTGTCCCAGGAGCGATTTGACCAATTTTTTAGGCTTGGAGCAATTTTTTCGGCACGGCGCGATTTTTTCGCCCGAGCGTGATTTTTTCATCCAGGGTCATGCCCGACCGCGAATATTTTTTCTGATTTGCCCGTTTCCATCTTCACTTCAAAAAAAGTCTTCTATCAAATCCACATACACCCCCACGGGCGAAAAAAATGGGCGCGGCGAAAAAATATCGGAGAGAAAAAATTCCAAAAAATCATCCGAGCGAAAAAGTCGCGTCCGGGCAAAAAAGTCATGGATCGCGTCCGTCGACTAGGATTAAAAGTTCCGGACGAAAAAATCTCTCGAAAAATTGACGCTCAAAAAAATCCTTCGGACGAAAAATGGGCTGAATTGGGCAATGCCCCCATAAAATTTATGTCGACCGCGTTTGTTATTTTTAATTGAGAGCAAGCAATTTCTATGGTTGAAAATCATGATTGATTAATGTCAATTCCTATGACAGAAAGTCATTGCGGCCGAAAAAAGAATTGGATTTAAACATTCCTGTGTATTGACTGTTGAAAGCCAATTTCAATATCAATATCGTCCTATTATCTCCACATTCCAATTGTCGACGAGTTATTTGACCAACCCTTTGATTTTTTCTGAATATTCAACTTCTATCAAATCCACATACACTGGGCTATCTTCCACATTCACATGGATCTCTAGGAGTTTCTCTCTGCTCCCTTTGGGCTGAGCCCCCATCCCAAGCGGCATATGAATTAAATCTTCCTCTGTTGATCCACAGTCTTCTTTGATAATATTGTCTATTTCTATCCACAGCCCATGTTACACAACTGCTCGATTCTCTCTACTTTTTCGTAAGTTCCAAGTGCATATTCGCTTGACAACAACTCTCTGGGCCACCCAATCTCAGCTTACCACGTCCAAGATGATCCCTCCAAAATCATTTCTATTACTGACTAGCCTGCACGGGCAGTGCACATCGTGGCTCCCCGAGCCTCGTCAAGAGTAATCATCAATTCTTTCAAAACTACATAAATAAACGCATTTTCCTCTAGCCGCAGCCTGTGCAGATCTCCTTCTACGAATTCAAAGAAGCACTAACAAACATGTTTGCACTCTAATTATCGGACTTCATCTCGAAGCTAACTATCAACAACAAAGCTCATAAGTTAGCATTGGCATCATCCTATCTCACCACGTAGCTCATAAGTGAGCATTCGCCTTCTACCACCGCAGGCTCTCCCTTTCATGCAGGAAAGCGCAGTCTTATGTTTGTGAGACTTACGAAGCGACTAAAATTAATCACAAACAGAGTCATTAACTCATGGGACACAAGTTTACCACCCGCACCTACCAACAAATCCTCACACCATCGTCTCCACTGACCCATCTAAACTTTACTTTTAGCACTGCATAGGGGAAGAGGAGGGAAGTCCTCAAGGGAGGAGGAGAAGGGACTCCGGCGAGCTATGGCGGCGGCGGCTTGCAGTGTGCGAATTGGTGGAGGCGGACTGCGGGAATCGCGGATCGGAGGAGGCGGCACAGTGGGAATCGCGGGTCGACTAGGGAAACCCGACGGGATAAAAGCACGGTAGAGAGAGAGAGAGAGGGTTTAGAAAACATAAAATGAAAATACTCTTTGCTTCCCTTGTCTTGGCCACACACATATAAATAGTTCATAAAAGTGCCCCCTCCTTGGGCTTAGACACGGAGGATCAATTACGCATACGAAAATATAAAGTAGACCAGATACATAGTTCGTGACATGCGCGATCAAGACAGGACCAAGACGGGACCGTAATAGAGAATCAAGCTGCAGATGCCTTGATTGTCTCCATGATGCTCTTCGTAGCCACCCAGTTTGCAGATAATTTTGGTCTGACATAAGTTCTAACTTATAAACAATGCAGACATTGTTGTAGAAATATATACCTCCCTTGGTCTGACATAAGTTCTAACTTATAAACAATGCAGACATTGTTGTAGAAATATATACCTCCCTGTCTGATTTTATAGCGTGAGAGACTGTAATATGTCTGATAAATGTTTTAGGTTCGGTTTGGCATGGTGGTATGAATAATGGTCATTCGTGTCCGATCTCACCTAAAGAACGTCATTCATTTTTATGTTCAAAACAAATTTCTTTTCTTCATAGCGGCCATAACCGCTGTCATGTCAAGCATACATTCTATGATGGCAGTGTTTTTGTCTAAACTCACTGGAGCGAATACGCCCTGCCAAACGGATCCTTAATCCCAAAATAAATTGTGCGCTCGAATTGGATTCAGAGATGCTGCGTGAAATCTGTGCACTGAGATTACAGCTTCCAATGGACTATTACTTTCATTTCAAATATGCATTTCCTATGAAACCCTAATATGCATTGTTGAATTTTTCAGAATCAGAATAATAAATTTCCTGCCTGATGGAGGAAACGCATAATACAAATGGAGAAGTCTCTGCAGAGTCCCTGCCCTCTACGTCGGAGGGAAGAAGACAAAGAATCAACCCTCCTCATGTCGGCAATGGCCCCAGCACTGCTCGCCACGATGTATCGAGCAACAAGCATGGTTACTGGAGGAGCCGTGGGGTGTGGGGCAGATCGCCGGAATCGCCCGAGTCGCTTAACAAAATAGCGGATCCGAGCAGAACTGTGATCGACACCAAGGCGCCGTTCGAATCCGTCAAAGATGCTGTCAATATGTTTGGAGGAAATGTGGATTGGAAGGCATATAGGGCTCTCATTAAAGAGGTAAACGAAATATACCCTGCAGTTCTGATTAGTTATTCATCAATTAGTAATCTCATCCTGAATTCTTTTTGGGATAATAGAGCTTGTGTGACTACAGGGAAATAGTGGCTATCTAAATAAAATCCTAATGAACACGGTTTTTGGTGATAACAATTTTTGGTTTAATTTAGGGTTCCTTTGGCATGCGCTGACGGTCGTGAACACTATGATTACAAACCGTAATCCGTTTGGAGTGACGGTTTTTTTGCTTCGGTATGTTTGGACAAAACCGCCACTGTTATGGAATGTGTTTCACATAACAATGATCATGACTGCCAATGGATGAAATTCTTTAGGCTCGGGTGTTCATGAAGAACAGTTCATAACCTCCATGTTTACAACCGCCGCCACCATGCAAAACGACCTCTTGTTTTTAAAATTTTTTTAAAAAAAAAACAACTGGAACCCTTATTTTATATGAATTTATAAGCAAGTAAATCCTATTTTAATTGCGAATTGAAAAAATGTCTGTTAAAATTTTCATAATAAATTAGCCATATTTGGTTAACAATGTAAAGTTTAATTAGTCTTCTTAAAACTCGAAGGGGTTCAGAATTTCAGATATCCCTTTTTATAAATTTCAGTACAGTAGGATGATAGGGTCTCCTTATAAGCGCTAGCCGCACTCCATGCATGGGGTGCAGATATTCGAGAAACCCCCGCCCGCAGTGTCCAAACTCATCGGAGTAAAAATGCCGCTCCAAATGGAGCCTTGGGCTCTGTTTGGATGGGCGGCGGGACGCCGATGTGGGAGGAGCCTCCACCACAAGGCGGGAAAGCAAACGCCTCTCCCTCACGCGCGGCGGTGTTTGCTCCTGCCCTCCCTCTGCAGAATAAAGAAACAACTTCATTCCCAGTTGTAGCCCCCCCCCCCCCCCCCCCCCCGTCCCAAACTCTGGCGACATTTGTTGGGTTTCCAGCCACCAACGCCCTACCAAACAGAGCCTATAGTGAGCCACCTTTGCGTTTTGATTGTAGGTCTCTCTTTAGGGTTGATATCGAGTCGAGTTCGGGTGATTTGGGCTTGGCTCGAAATCAAAATTTTCGAGTCGAACTTGGCTTGAATTCGAGTCGAACTTGGCTTGAATTCGAGTCGAGTCGACTCAACTCGAAATGACTCGATTCCAAGCCGGCTCGAAATCAAGTCGAATTGGCTCAAAATTAATCAATTTTTCTCTTTATTCCTAGTTGACTCAAAATTAAATTGGGCAACCTCTAAATTTAGCAAATAAAACCTTAAAATCTTCACTCTTTTTATTTATGTTTAAATTTTAGTATTTCTTATTTTAAAATAATAATATATTAATAAATATATAATATTTTTAAACAATTCGGACTAATTAGAATTATATTTTGACTGATTCAGAGCTGGCTCAAAATCGACTCGAAATCAGATTCGAGTCTAATTGAATCGACTCAAATTGAGTTGAATCAATTGTATTAACCGATTCGGCTCAATATTCGAGCGATGTTCGAGCGACTTTTGAGTTTTGAATAATATGATCAGCCTCATCTCTCTTAGTCGAATGCGTGAAATAGTGGATGAGATGACACATCAGCGTCACGGAAGTTGTGTGCGGCGATGTTAAATATCGATCTATTGGGGGGAGTAGAGCAGTCATTCCTTCTGTGAAGCTATGAATGAAATAAAAAGAAGTCAAAATAGGGAAGTCCCTAAACTTGATGCTCGCACATATCTCAAAGCAAGCAGAGATGTGCTTGCTTTGAGATGTGTGTGGGCATCCAGACGAGCCGTTAGATATCCGCACTTTACCGTAAAATGCAGGGGTGCACTTTAATCCCCCCCAAGTCCGACATCCTCCGACCGACGATCAGCTTGCTGCACACATGTATCCTGTTGAATCTCTCGATGAACGAGGACAGACTCATCATGATTGAGTCTGTGCACGATCCCCTCCCGTCGCTTCTGATGAACGAATCGAGCAGTGGGGAGAAAGACGCCTTAACAACGCTTTACAAGCTCTGTGGTGCGCAACAGATCAAGGAGCAGGCGGTGAGCGCCGGAGCGGTGATGCCGCTTGTAGCACTTGTGGGGGACGCACGATGGAGAAGGCGATGGTGGTTCCGAAGAGCTTGTCCCTCATAGAATAAGGGAGAGAAGGTGATTGTGGACAAAGGTGGGATTCCAGCGCTCGTGGAAGCTTGTCTGCTAACATTGCTCCAGTTGTGCAGCGATTCAGAGCGTAGCCGAGAGTTGCTCGTGCACGCTCTGCCTCCCTAGTCGCTTGACAATTCTTGTTCGTTCTCGATCCCGTCTCCCGATTCCGCTTCCTATGCGCAAGGGGAAACTCAACAAGATGGCCTCCCCTTCCTCTCTTGATGGTCGACAAAGCTCCACCCATAAGCTTGGTGGATCACGACAAACAAAACCTGGAAGGGGCATGGCAAGGTATCGCACAAGAGGGGAGGGGGAGTTTGACTATAGCCCTAGCTTTAGGTGTTCACGGTAGGGCTCCTCTAGTTCGACAGCCGGTGGTATCCGCTTCTCCACCTCCAATAGCACAACCTCACGGGCAGGTTGACAAGGGAGGCAGACGCACTTGCACCTCTAGGTCACTGTCGGCCTCAAGATAAGGAGGGTCGGCAAGATTCCAGCAGGTCCCGACCGCTTGAGGAGGATCGTTGGTGTCGGTCGCCTGGGCGCGTGAATAGGAGAGGGGATCAAGAAAAGGAATCGAGAGAGGGGCGGCGGACCTAATTTCAGGATAGGATAGGGGGCTCGTTTGGATATATCTTTTATATTTTTATAATTTAAAATTGATTTTTTTACATTGGTTTTCATATAACAATTTTGTTTCCATATAGCCATTTTAGAATTCATTTGATTTGTATATAATAATAGTTTGCATGTAGCTAAGTTGGTAAAGTTAAAGGACTTATTTCCATATTTTGCCTAAAAATAACCAGTTACAAAGTATATACAACCACCATGCATTAATTCAAGCATAACCAGTATTCTTGACTTCATTTTGCAAATCACCCAACTTTGACTATGTGCACAGAGGAGCAGGAACAATGAGCAAGAACTTGAGAAGGTTGAGCAGGAAATCCCTCTCTACCAGAAACATCTAGAAGCTGCTGAAGATGCCAAGGACAGAGTGCTCCAAGAGCTTGAAATAACTAAGAGTCAGGTGGAAGAGATAAAACTTCAGCTTGAGAAGGCTCTGACTGAGGAGACTCGGGCTCTGCAGGACTCAGAGTTGGCCCGACTCCGTGTCAAGGAGATCGAGCGAGGAGTCGGAGACGAGAACAGCGAGGCAGGCAAAGCACAGGTGACGGTAGCGCGAACGAGGCGCCTGGAAGCAGACAATGAGCTGAAATCCGTTAAAGTCGAGCTCGATGTGTTGAGAAAAGAATGCGATAAATTGATGAGAGAAAGGGATGCTGCTGCCAAGAAGGCTGAGGAGGCTGCACTGGCCTCGGAAGACGTCGAGAAACGAGTTGACGAGCTCGCAATTGAGCTCGCAATTGCCAAGGAGACGCTCGAATCAGCGCACTCGTCGCACCGCAATGCAGAAGAGCAACGGCTCGATGCTGCCGTGGAGAGGGAGCAGGGGAATCAGTGTCTGCAGCAGAAGTTGAAGCAATCAGAGGAGGAGTTGCACTCCTTCGAAGAGAAGCTTGCTGCTGTGAATGATGTTGAGCTGAAGTTAGATACTGCGTCTTCTTTCCTGAACTCTCTGAAAGGGAAGTTAGCTGCATATGTGGAGACCGAGATCGGCCGGGACGAGAAGGATGCGTTTGTTCAGCCAGACACTCTATCCGCGGCAAAAAAGGAGCTTGAGGAAGCGAGGAGCAGCATGGAGAAGGCTAAGGACGAGGTAAATTGCCTTAGAATTGCAGTATTTTCCCTCAAGTCTCAACTGGAAGCAGAAACTTCCATACTCTCTTCACTCAGGGAGAAGGCGAGGATGTCATCATTGGCAATTTCTTCTCTAGAAGCAGAGCTGGAAAAGAATCAGTCTGAGCAGGAAGTTCAGGGAAAGGAGAAGAAATCCATTGGAGAGATGAGAGAGTTCTCACACGAGTCGCAGGAGAAAACAGAGGAAACTGATGATGCCAAATCGAAAGCTCATTTTGCACGCCGGGAGCTAACGGAAGCCATGGAGGAAGCAGAGATGGCCAAGGCTAGCGCCAGCACGATGGAACTCAGACTACAGGCAGTCCTTAGAGAGATTGAAGCGGCCGTGGCTTCTGAAAGACTGGCGCTTGAAGCAGTCAAAGCAATACAGGGGAGCGAGGAGACTACAGAGAGCTCGCAAGATGTGGTCTCCATTTCTTTTGAAGAATACTACGCCCTGAGCAAGAAAGCCAGTGAGGCCGAGAGACTCTCAAATGAGAGGGTGATTGCGGCCATTGATCAGATAAAGGATGCGAAGAGATCGGAGAAGCTGGTGAGGGAGAAGTTGGAAGCTGGTTTCATGGGGAGGAAGGAGAGGAAGGAGGGATTGAGAGATGCCACCGAGAAGGCTGCCAAGGCGAAAGAAGGGAAGCTGAAGATGGAGCAGGAACTGAGGGATTGGAGAGCGGAGAACGAACAGAGGAGGAAGGCCGACGAAGCTTTTTCTGCTTCCTCTTCCGACGGTCAGTTTAAGACGACGCGGTTCTTCTGGAAGAGTTTTGACAACGGAAGGGAAATAAATGGCTCAAATCCGGCTAAAGTTACTCTTCGTGTTAACTCTGCTCCGGATTCGAACCGGCGTTACTCTGCCGGCGAAGGGGATGGCCCGGTTTCTGAGCTGAAAGCTAGGAGGAAGAGATCTTTCTTCCCGCGAATAGCCATGTTCTTGGCGAGGAAGAAGACTCAGACAGTGAGGTGAAATTGATCTGCTTACTTGTAACATAAAGCAATATATAAATGTTGACATTTTTGTTTCCGGTGTTTTATAAATGTGTTTCATATGTTAAAAAATAATCCTCTAAGATTTATTTTTATTTATTTAAAGAGTACTTGGTGTAATTACAGAATGGACTTAATGGTAGAGTTTTAAGAGAGCGAGCCTGGAGAAAGCATATTGTTTCCACTAAGAAACAGAATTCAACAAACAAATGTTATGCAATTGGTTCAGCAGAAGATTGGTTTCTAGGTGCTGTTTCAAGAAAATGAACCGGAAATTGTCTGAACGATAGTTCTGTTCCATGGACTGGAGAGGTGATAGAGGAGGTTATCGATGGGACCGGCATGAGTTGCATATGCTTGAACGAAGAAACCCAACATTGCCACCATGGCCAAACGTCCTGCAAACAGTTAGTTTAACCTAATATCAGCACCACAATGCAGCAGCTAAATTATAGCAGAAGAATTCGTTTGGAACTGTTCCAACAAAATTTCTTTGACATTGCAGAAGAATTCGTAGCACAAGAAAATGAGTTAAACGAACATCAGGTATGAGCATAAGTACCACCGTCCACTTATGGTACTTCACGATGTAGTTCGTTATATGCTTCCGGATCTGGGTGTGCGAGTTCCCGAGGTCTATGGTCAGGGTCGTTCTCGATCACTGGGGCATATTTGAACCGGGTATCTGATTCGTTTCGTCCACCTCTCAATTGGCTGCACAATCTTTGAACACGTGCTCGGTGCTACGACAACACAAACACCATTTTCCATTACTCCGCAGTCCCAGTGGGACCAAAGAGGAATAAGAAAAAGGTGAAGGCGTAGAAGAGAAGTGACTATAAGACTTGGGTATGGTGTATGAAGTACCATAAGTGGACGGTGCACCATACACTGAACTCAAATGAGGAAGGCACTTCTATTCTATTTCGGTTGTCCGCAAATTGATAGCTTGCAGAGGGGGGAGTTGGAAACAATCTAGAAAGCTCATATATAGGGGCCTAATCCCCTTGGGGAAATAGATAGGAATCCCAGGTTGTGCTGGTACAAGAAGGCACCATTATACTACGTATTCGGAAGAGTGCTCCCTACGGGGAGTACGGGAGGAGCGAAACCTCTACAGCGTAGTAGGGTTCTCGGAAATTTGGGGTTTTTTTGACCGAAAATGAATTTATCAACTAGTTTCAAAACAATCTAGAAAGCTTAACTGAAGCCAAGGAAACTTAAGATGATGATTAGATCATGGTAAAAAGGCGGCAGAGAGATGTATGCGTACCGTTCTTGATTTCCTTGAGCTTCAACTGATGGGCATTACGCCAGCCCGAGCGGATTAAGGATCGGCCCCCCAGGGTACCTGTCGGTTGCTCCATAATAGAAGGTGCTTCTAGCATTAGCTCAAATATTTATGTTATGATTGCAGCTATCGACTATATAAATTAGATGATGATAATAATTTGTTTAAGGTTGGTATAGAATAAGTGCAGCATCTAATGTTCAGTTGAATAAATGAAGAATGAGAATTTACAAGGATAATCGCTGCGATTCTATACAGACTGTTTGGGGTTGGCTAGATGGGAAATCATAACTACATAGTGCCCGGCGATGACGATGTTGTAACTTCCGCTATGATCCCTCTGCCTTTCCTAGGATGCTTCTCTTTCATTATCTTTAGCCAAGTTCCTCCATTGTGAAAGATCTCAATAACCCCTCACAGATACAACAAGCCTTAAAGGAAGGAGAAAAGGAAATTGAAAGCTGCTGAGAAAGCTCTTGATTTCTATTGATTATACAGGAAATTTGTTTTCTTCACATGAGTAGGTCGTTATCTATAGATTCTATACATGCGCAAGCTCACACACAGAGATGTGCATAAAAAATCAAAACCGTCCGAAGTGATCAAACTGAGCCAATGTTGAGACCGAATCGATTTTCAGACCGAGCATATCAAACCGATGTTCGATTTGGTTTGTTGGTTGGGCAAACCAAAAAAAATCGAACCAAACCTTAACTATTAGAGAATAGAGACTATTAGTGAAGTTTTTGTATTATGATTATGTTTGAGTCAAGACATTCAACTTCTTCATTTCAAGTGACACAAACTAATACTAAAATACGTAAACTAATAAAAAGGGCAGCCTGGTATACAAAGCATCCCCGCGCAGCGAGGGTTCGGGGAAGGGTCGAACCCGTGACCTGATAATTTAAAAAATTATGAATGCTTAAGTTATGCTTCAATTTGATCAGTTCGGTCATAACACTATGCCCAAGTCACCCTAATATACATAATATATGTTTGCATAAATTGTTTTTGCTTACATTCACAATTAATTAACTCTGAATTATAGTTAGCACAAACTTATATCATATGACACAATAAATTACTTTCAAATATATAAATTTAAGATTAATTATTTCTAAGTTAACAATAAATCTAAAACAATTTATTATTTAAGTCAAAAAAAATTTAATCAAAACTCAAAGAAAATATTTTGAGTAAATTTTATTCTGAGTTAGCTATGTCAGAAAATCAAACCGGGGTTTAAAAAACGAACTGAACCGTGTGGATTCGGTTTGGTTTCGGTTTGGAGTGTGTGAAGATCGAAGGTATTCGATTCGATTCCAATCTTACCCAAAACCGAAACAAACCAAACCGCTTACAAGCCTACTCACACGGGAACCTTTACTTGTGATAATAAGGCGCCCCTTTGGATAACTCTCCTCACAGGAACAGTTGAAAATAAAGAGAAAAATGCCAGAAAAGAAAATAGAGAGAACAAACTGACGAGATGAGGGAAAAACAAAACTGCAAGTGAGGAGAGAAAAACTTCTAAAATGCCAAAATGGTGTAATCGTATTAATCTTTAATCTTCAACCCTAAACCCATGGTCAGTTTTTTACTCTTAATTCTCGACCGGCTCTGTTTTTTTTTAATCTTCTAGCAATGAGTTCAATTTAAAAGGGTAGAATGTCTTCAATATTCAACATGCCTTTCACTTACCGCCCGGGCGCCCGGTGGGTCTTGTAATTTAACCAACTTGTTTTATAGAAATTTCAAAACCTGCAAGTATAAAAATTATTTTCATATGAAGTTCCACATGACCAACACTCCTCGCCGTAAAAATTACTTTCATGAAATGATTCGAGTAGGCTAGACTCAAATCCAGACCAATCTTCCATTGACCCAAGACCCTACAATAACCTAAATTACATGAAAAAACAAACCAATTTCCATATCAAAATAAGATTGATCACAACCTAATTCACAATCAACCAAATGAAAGTATGTCACAAAAGCATCCATCCATCCATCTAAAATTGCCCTAAAAATGAGGAATAAAAAAACAACAAATCACTGTATCAGCATAATCACAGTTTCTCCTTTGGATTTTACCTCGCTGACCGTATTTTTAATAAAAAATGCCTGAAGTTTTCATCTGTCTCCATGGTGAGTTTAATGGAGAAATGAACTGGGTAATATGTAATAGAATCATAATGAACAAAGCTTCTCAGACAAAAGAATAATTACCCCGGTTCTAGACCTTGAAATGCAGCTTCCAAACCTAAGAAAGTGCCTTCTTCCGCTTGTGATCCTGGACTGACATAATCCATGTACCTCTTGGTTTCTACAAAGCTGTGGGGTAAAAATTATACCTTTTTGGGCTATTTTCAGCTCAAATCACAATTTCGACATATTTGCAGTAGATATAACATCCAAATTTTTCCTCATCAACAGAAGTTGAACTATAAATAGAGTCTTGGTGCTTGCAAATTGAAACTTCAGAGCCCCTGCTTCATACAAAACTGGTAAGTCACTGATTCCTGTAATGTGAAGGAACTGGAAGCGACGTAAATAAGAACATAATGTTATAGTTACGAACTTCTTGAGTGTAGTATTCACAAAAAGGAGGAAAAATGCGCAATTGTAGTATCCACAAGCACAATTTATAAATCAAAGATGTTGAAACTAGATTGTTTGCGACACAAGTATGTGCCACATTAAACAATTTGCTTTTTAGGATGGAGCACAGATCCAATTAAAATTTGTGCACAGTTCTTATGGCACCACCTAATCCCTACCAAGTAAAAAAATTGAAATAAAAAAAGTAGCTACTTAATCATGACCAAATAGTAATTCACCCATGTGCAAAGAAATAAGACAAACATCATTTAAGCACAATAATGTGGCTCAAATTCGTTTAGGATCAACATCCCAGGTGGGATCGTTTCAAGGTTGGATCGGATCGGATATGATTGGATCGAGGATTACAAAATCTTAATACATTCATAAATTAAGGCTTAAAAGATTAAATTGAACTTTGTATCATATGCTCAATTAACATAAAAAATCATTAAATTAAATAGCCGATGAATAATTATATCAAAAGAAAATTGAATAAAAAGACATCTAAAAAACATAAGAAAGCAGATAATAAAATGAGAATAAATTGGACATGTAGTTGTATACACAATTGCTTACGTGAGTGCAAAGGTACTTCTAAATGCAGATTCATATAACAACCGTTCTAGAAGAATGCAAAAACTGAAGTTCTTCTAAACAACTAACAAATGTCCATATCGGTCGGTTAGGGCTTGAAAAAAATGAGAAGAGTAGTAGGCAGGTCGGGTGACTCGAAACGTAGATAAGGATAACGAGAAAAAACGAGAAGATAAGCTCATATAATACACGAGCCACTGTACACGGGCCCCTGTATGCTCTTGGACTGGAAAAAACGAGAAGAGAAGCAAGAGGGGTCAGCCTACATACCTGAGTAAGCAAGAAGGTTGTAGTATCCTGAGGAGTTCTCCTAGATTCGAAAGGGAGAGGAGGATCGCTTGGGCTCGGCGACGCGAGCGCTCGCACGAAGAGGAGAGGGGGCTCGATAACTCACATGAAGAGAAGCAGGGGATCGGGGATCACGCGAAGAGAAGCAGACAAGTTATTCTTCTGGACTGGAATGGAAAACGACAGTCTCGTCTGGAGCTTGGAAGGGAACTGTGGAACACATCGCGACACAACACTCGCAAACAGTCGGTCGCGGGATCAGTTTTGTAAGGGGGGTCGGGGCAAGACGCAGATAAATAAGATAATAGAACGTGTACGTGTTTTCTATAGCCGGATCCGGATTGGTAGAATTGAGTCTGGATCGTGATTCTACCGATCCTATGATCTGGATTGCAATCCCGCATGTAAAAGTGTTAGGGTCGTCGATCCCAAGTAATATCCAGATCGATTTACAAAATCTGGATCGTGTGATCCAATGATCTAGATAGCGATCTTGATAACCATGCTAAATATAACGTCAAAATAGTCTGTCATCACTACTTCGATAATGCATACTCTTCGATCTGCAATCTCATTCGCCTGGCACTCGCCAATCCCCATTTTTCAGTCAGCAAACAACAGAACAAACAATGACGGCATAGATGATACCAAAGTCGCTATGACACAACTTCCTTCTCCTAGGGAGTTGTTGATAACTCGCCAAACGCGAGGATGGGATGAAAAGTGGGCTATGTCCGTGTTGAAGACGATGGCAACGAGCAAAGTGAAGACCTATAATGGTTAGCATTTTCCTTTTAAACCAGCCTTTCTTGCAATTATACCACATTTTATTGAACAAAACATAGCAACAAAATAACAAGATCCCATATTAACTTGTTTAGTCATAGTCACTTTCGGCAAACAAAGTTGACTAATTAGCAGATGAGGCTTCTTCCAAGTCCCAACAGGAAACACTCTCAGGGCGGGCAGGTTGATGTCAATTTTTGTTTTCAATTCCTAGAAGTTATATTCAGATAGTTGATTTAGAAGAACAAATTTTAGGTGTGAGCGATATTTGGTGAACTAAAAGTATGCATTAGGAATGAGCTTAGCCGATTAGGGTTAGCTTTCTTACATCGGTCACAAGAATTCCGGCGACTCCGGCCATGGCGAAGCGGGAATGGAGGAGCTCGGCTTGCACGTACCACCTGAGGCTCTCGGGATCCTCTCCTAGTCCCAATGGATCAAAACCAAAGTCTCCGACGAGGCTGCAAAAAGTGGGGGGAAATGTGAACAACTAACAACGATGGTAACGCGGCACAGATGAGAGAGAGGAAGGGCGGAACTGACGAGCCGTCGAGGTGAGGCGGTGGGTCGAGGCCAGGGAGCCAAGTGGCGCGAGTGGCTCCAGCGTTGAGGCGGGAAGACGACGACGGCCAAGAAGAAGGAGGAAAAGGTTGGAAAAGTAGAAGGGAGCGGTGGCGGTGGCCGTGGCTCCTCCTGGCCCCGTAAGACGTGCTTGTGCAGGGAAAGCTGCTGGGAGCACAAGCGACGCCGGCGGAGGAGGTCGAGGTGGACATTATCGATTGCATCCGAAACTGAGAACAGGAGGTAGCGATGGATCGGAACTCAAGTATCCGGTGATTTAGCGGCGACAGGGAAACGGATATGGATAGGAAATTGTGAATAGGGGTGGGATTTGGGAGATATGCTTTACTTTAGGGAATTGTTAAAATCACCGCATTTTTGGTTAATCGCACCGCATTTAGGTCTTTTAACACTTAAAATTTGTCACTCTAAAAATATACCCGCACCGCACTGTTGCTTCCTCGCACCGCAGTCCTAAAATCCCGATCTTCTCCTCACGCCTACTGACGCGTCGCTGGCTCCTCCCGCCTCCTCCAGCCCCCTCCAGCCCTTTCCGTCGCCGACACCGGCAGATATCAGCGCCAACGCCGCCTCTCCTCACGCTCAGATTTTACGTCTTTCAGAAATACGCCTTGTACATGCAATTTCAGGAAAAGTGTTCAACACGAAAGTTGTAGATCTCGTCGAGATCTACAACTTTCGTGTTGAACACTTTTCCTGAAATTGCATGTACAAGGCGTATTTCGAAAAGACGTGAAAAGTTAGGAAATTTTTGGGTGCAACTAGCCAATAAAGAGTTGCGGTTAACAATCACCTATGTTAAAGGACTTCTGAAATTTCTTTGAGAGTTCATTACTATTTCTTTGTTTAGAAGTAAATTGTTGCAATATTATTGATCCTCATCGTGAATTGTGCCCCAAGTCTTATTGGTCCATATTATAGATGTCGTTGATGAAGATCACAAATATTTGAAGAAAAGAGTATAACAATTTGTACAACATATTTGATGGTTTTTTTGTATCAAATATTTTTTCTATTGAGTATATATTAATATTGTAATTCAATGAGAACCTATTTTAATTCATAAATTAAGTGCGGTGCGTTTATCTCAATTGCGGTGCGGATAACAATGTGCGGTGCTTTTAACAATGTATGAAAAACTGCGGTGCTTTTAACAAAGCGGTGCGATTAGCCAAAAGTGCGGTGCTTTTAACAATTCCCTTACTTTAACACAATTCAATCGCTGCGAGTGATATCGTATCACGATCTGAGATATGCACGCATCTCCGCACGAGATATGATGTACTCGCAGTCATTGAATGGCTGCACTGCACTGTAAAGCGCAAAATCTGCACTTTACACCCCCCGGTTTTCATGGGAGTGACATTAAAACCTGAAATTATGATGCCGAATTAGGCTCCATTTGGGGGACTTATTTTCACCAGTCAAGCAGTATGGTCTGGTTCATGTGATCGTAATCGCTTGACTGGTGAAAATAAGTCCCCCAAACAGAACCTTAGTGATAGCTTATGTTGAATTCAAAACGCAAGTGCAGTTTTATAACTGTATGTTTGTGCAGCTATTAGAAAATCATTTATTTTAAAATTACTGATAATTTGTTTTTTCATAAGCTGTTTGGGTTTAGTTTAGGATTTCTCATAAACGCTTATCTCTTATAAAACCTCTAGGCCCTCGTAGAAATCCGCCATGGAGATGAGTGTTCGGCATTTGCGTCGCTGACATTATATGCATGTAAGTACAAATAACAAAAGAAAATTTTGTTTGATCAGCACTTATGCACAAATTGTCCAAATAATTTACAACTTAGGGTCTGTTTGGGGCAGCTCTGGCGGTTGGAAAATCTCTATTCCAACCGCCAGAGCTGCTTTCAGTCTGTTTGGGACAGCTCTCTGTGAAGAGCTTTTCAAAAATCTGGAGCTGTTTTGCAGCTTTTCAGAAATCTCTTCCTCCCCAGCTTCTGCTCCCGCAAAATAGCTTTCTCTCTCACATGTTTTGGAAATCTAATGGTTTCTTCAGTTGGAACATGGTCAGAGGTCGGACGGTCTTCCTTCGGCGATTTCGAGCCCCGGACGACTTTCCTCCGGCAATTCCAAGCCCCCGACGTCCTTCCTCCGGCGATTCCGAGCGCACTTCTGCACAGAACACCCAAACAGTCTGCAGCTTTTCAAAACTGCTCCCCAGAGATCTATTTTAAAACAGCTCTATCCGGACAGCAGCTTTTCAATCCGCCAGAGCTGTCCCAAACAGACCCTTATTCATCCTTGCTTTTACAAGAACTCTATTCAATCAATTTTATTCGATCAGTAGCTTTTATAATAACTCTAAACTTCCATTTTTGCAAATTTGAGTTTGTTAGTAAAACAAAACAATGTTCGCTCAAATCTTAAGTACTAAAACAATTTAAATGCATAGCATTAATCATAATTACTAGTTGATCTTTTTTGGGTCGGATGTGACCTAAAAACACACGCGGCAAATCTAGAAGCACCACTCAAGACACGACACAACCTTAGTAAAACTCAGGCTCCTTGAACGCCATACAAACGAGCTCTTAGCTACGACTCCAATTAGGCTCTGTTTGGCGTGATGGTGGCAGCCGTAAGCGCATGGGTTAAAACATAATTCGTTAAAGATCACTTAACAAATATCATCCGTTTGAACATAAAAGTGGATGAAGTTTCTTAGATGGGCGTTAATAAATGACAATTTAACCCGTGTTCATGACCGCCACCACCGTGCCAAACGGAGTCTTAAACTAGAGTATATTGTTGCTACATACTCACCACAAGAAAAGTTTCTAGAACTGCTTTCAAAGTTACGAGACTTCTTAAAAGGGAGTGCGCAATGTGATCGAAGATTTTTCAATGATAGAAGTCGAGACCGAGCTTATGATCACGGGATGGGTGTACTGACTTTCGCTCGAACAATGACTTGATAACCTATTTGAAAGAGAATGTGTGAACCATAATGTGCCCGCGAAGCCGCTGAGCATAGAACTCTTGAACAACTTCAACAAGACTAATGCCATCACGCATAAGATAAGACCTACTACTCGCTGCCAGCGACTAGCTAACAAAAGGAAAACTCAATAAAAGCACTTTGACAAAACCCAGCATGGAATTCCCCGAACTAAAGAGAATTACATTACTAGAGCTTTGAAGAACAAAATGATAACATGGAGAATATAAATTACAAGCTAACACTAACTATTTGCCGCGGTTTCTTACACCTTCTCCCACACCGCATAGTCAGCACCTGAGGCTGCTAGCTTGAAATTAGGAGGAAGAAGATTCCCGACGTCGAATCTCGGGCCGATCTTTGCCACAATCTTCTCGTCGATCGCGGCCATGTAGATGTCTTCATTATGAGCTATGATTCGCAAGCGGCTGTTTGGGTTGATGCCGTTTCTGGATCTTATAGCTGCCAGCTTGTCTATCTCGTCCTTCAATCCCCAGAGGAAAACATGATCATAGAACTGCCAAAATCGTTACAGCTGTTAGTTGCATCGTAACTTAAATATTGGATCATATTCATTCTATACATGAATTTAGATTTCAATAAATCTTGCTGTTCTTATGGTGTGTTTGATCAGTTTTGTGTTTCTCTCACAGTATTAAGTAAGGCTCCATTTGGGAGACTTATTTTCACCGAACAAGCGGTTAATTAAGATCCGGTTCATGCGATCGTAACCGCTTGACCGGTGAAAATAAGTCCCCCCAAACGAAGCCTAAATGACAATTGCCCAAGCACAAGCAAAAATATGGATGGAGATCCCCTTTATTAAGAGGATTAAAAGGGTCTCAACAAAAAATGTAAAGAGTTATTAAATGAGAGATCAACTCACAATGGAAGGTATCCCTGGATGTGTTAGAATATAAGCATAGCCCTGCATGACTTTATCAGAAGGAAAAGGCCACAGATTCTGGGTAGAGCCTGTATCGTGGTTGTCGACGAAGGTAACCGCCTTCCCCGGCAACCACCCGATCAATCCCGGGGCCTTCCCATTAGCATCCACCATCCGCCACAGCTCGCCCTCCACGGCGGCCTGCAGTATACCCTTCGTCGTAAAATCAAAAGCCATCGCCGGTTCCCCCACGCCATTCACCCAATCAACCAACTCCTGTCTGCTCCTATCCTGGTTATAACTCAGCTTCCCGTCCCCATCGTAACCCAGCGAGCTCCAGATCTCCCCGACGACGAAGCCCGGCGACGCGCGCCCCACATAGATCCTCGCGATCGCCGCCGAATACCCCTTGGCGAAGTCGACGCGCCACCCGTCGAAGCCGATGTCGTTATTGAGCCAATTCATCCAATCCGAGAGCTCCTGCTGGACTCTGGTGTTGAGGTGGTCGATGTCGGGCGCCGGGGGGAAGCCGGCGCCGGTGTCGAGGTTGCCGGTTCCGTCTGAGTAAGCGGTGTCATCTTTACAGATCATATGGGGTCCCCAGTCGAGGCGGGAATCCGGGGTGCCCCCTTCGAAGATGCAGTATACGCCTCTCGAGTCTTGCGTCTCTGCGGTTCTGTGGTTGATGACGATGTCGGCCAGGCATTTTATTCCGCTGTTATGGAAGGCCTGGATCAGAGACTTGAGATCTTCCTGGTTCCCATATTTTGAGACGTTTAGGTCGTATAACCTGCCTGGCATGTAACCTGAAGAAGATGAAGTTTGCTCCAGTTCAACTTGGTGTTCAAACAATAAACTGCCATGATAATAAAATTTACAAAACAATCAAATTGTTCTTTGACTTCAACTGATTATGTGCTAGGATCTAATAAGTCTAGAGATTGACAGATTTCATAAGCTGGAGCCCTTATTTCTAGCGCGAGCTCGTACTGTGTGGCTTGAGCTCAAGTTCGCAGGCAATATACTGAGCTTGAACTCGAGGTTATGAGGTTTCGAGTTTGATTTGCGCAAGAGTTATAAAAAACTCGTAGAACATATTCATATATTGGCTCGAGCTTGGCTTGTAGAAGAGCTCGAGTCGAGTTTTTTTGTTTGAGTCGACTCAATGCTACTAACACCCCTGGGATTCAATAGACATCCTTTAATTATTATTCATGTTAGGTCCTTATTTATTATTCCGTTTAGTATTTGGAAGGAAATAAGAAATGGCAGCCAACTTGAAATTTCTTTGTTAAATACGCCTTCGCTGCCGTCGCGCCTGTTTCGTGGTTCCTATCCACCGTGGTTTTGCCGGCTGTTTCATGGTCCCTATCTTCATCCAACGTAGGCGATCTACCTTCTTCCCGTGCTTTAGAGTCTATGTCTCCTTTCGACATCCAATCGTTGTCAATCTTTCTTCTTCTAGTGCACCGGGGTTCGGCGCTCCATCACTCGTAGGGGTGTGCGTGGTGCGGTTTGGTGTTGTAGTGCACCGGGGTTCGGCGCTCCATCACTCGTAGGGGTGTGCGTGGTGCGGTTTGGTGTTGTTTTGGCCCAAACAGTAAACGCGCCGCAAGGGCGCGGTTTTAGCCCAAGCAAAACCGCATCACACCGAAATTACGCGGTGTGGTTCCGATTTCGATGTGATTTTTAGCATGCGATATACATAGACATCAAAAAGATAACGTAAGGTGAAATAAGATGTAAAATTTGGGTAAAAACATTGTTAAACGAGTTATATTATCATGAAAAAATAAGATATAAAAATCGAGTAAAATCAATGTTAAATGAGTTATATTATCATGAAAAAATATGTAATATATATTTTTAAAATACAAATACTACAAAATCAACTGCAAGCGAAAATAGATCTTTAGATAGTACAATTCTTATGATATGAATGTTTTAGTTGCATAATGACACATCTTATGCAAATATAATGAATCTGAATGATTTTAAGTCCTAGATATGCACAACACACACATAATTGTTACTTTATTCATCCTTCAAACATTGAAATATTAAGAGAATACACATTTATGATTAGATGAATCATTATGATACTATTTGCACTTAACAAAAGCTTACAAATCAGAAAATTCATAAATAAATTGATAGAGAATAAACAAATTAAAGCAAAAAAGAAACTATATACACTAATATAATTAGTTAATTACTATTATTAATTAATAATTTATAAATTATGTTTTTATTTAGATGTATGTGATATGTCATATATTCATGAAAATTGATAATATGTAATTAGTCGGTGCAGTGCGGTTTTTACGGTTTTCATGATCCGAAAACCGCACCGCACAGAACCACGCTCAGTTCATAAAAGTTCAAAACTGCACTGCACCGAAACTACGTGGTGCGGTTTAACAATCGGTGTGGTTTGCGCGGTGCAGGCGGTTTGCGAGTTTTTACGATCACCATTATTCGCTCGTTTCTCATAGGTATCACCGCTCCTCTTCTTCATCCTCTTCAACTTTTTTCCTTCTCTTCTTTATCCTTGATGAGGTCCCCCTTAGGAGCGCTAGCCGCACCCCATGCATGGGGTACGAATGGCCAATCATCCACCGGCGCCGTAACCTCCTGCGACGTAACCGCCCGACGCGTAACCACTCAGGGCTTGACCGCCCGGCCTCTGTCCTTGCCCCTGGGGAGGGCACGACCTCCCCGTTGCCCTAGCAGGGCGGCAGCCTCGCCGCCCAGCTTTGTCGGAGTCCCATCAAGGGCAGGGCCGCCACAAATTGGGCGGCCCCCTGGCCACCAGATTAGGGCGACTCGTTTGCTGCCCTGTTTGGAGTAGGGCCTCCCCAAATCGGGCGGGCCCCCTGGCCACCAGATTAGGGCGACCTGCTCGCCACCCCGAGCGGGCGGCGGTTCCGACCCAATTGGAACGAAGCCGCCCTAAATCGGGCGGCCAGAGGCCGGCCGATTAGGGCGGCCTGCTCGCCGCCTTGAGCGGGTGGCGGTGTCACCCCGCAAAGTGCATGGCCACCCCAAATCGGGTGGCCTCCTTGCTGCCCGAATCGGGTGGCAGCCTTGCCACCCGACCTCATCCGGGGGACCGTCTCCCCGACCGTCGCCCCTGTCAGTCGCCCCTCCCCTCGCGGGAGGGGCGATTACTTTTCCGGTGAACCCAAAACCTCCCGGAGAGGTCTCGTCATTTACGTAAAGTTGGTAATCTACGTGTTCTAAACGGAGCGTTCCTATTCGCCCGTCTAGTGATTATCGGAGGAAATTACCGGCTTGTCCCTCTTGGAATTTATAAATAGATCACTTTCCTCCTTCATTTTGATACTCTCTTCTCGGCCGAAAAATTCTTTTACAGATTTTCTCTCTCCTACTCCTACAACTTTCTCTCTCTTCATTTCTCTTCCTTGCGCGCTCGTGAGTGCATCTTCCTTACGCTCTCGTGTGTGCGCCTTCTTCTTGCGCACTCGTGTGCGTGCCTTCTCCTTGCGCGCGCACGAGCGCCTCTTCCTTGCGCGCACTTTTGCGTGCATCTGCCTTGCGCGCTCCTGCACGCACCTGCCCCTCGCGCGCACTTGCGCGCACCACCGCCTTGCACGCTCTTGCGGGCCCCTCCGCCTTGCACGATATTGCGCCCGCCTTCTTCTTGTGTGCGCCATCTCCTTGGGCGTGCCGCCTTCTTGTGCGCGCCTTCTCCTTGCGCGTTCCACCTCCTTGCACGCGCCTCCTCCTTGCGTGCGCCTCCTCCTTGTGCGTGCCTCCGTGCGCTCTGCTCTCAAGATCATTCCAAGTACGTTGTCAGGCGCTCCATTCTCCAGATATATCGTTCCTTCCAGCGCCCCATCTAGACAGCTGGAGACTGTCTAGTCTGTCGAGTTCGTCTCAACCGTTGAAGCCTCCTGCAAGATACAACAAGTACTTCGAATACCGCAAGAGGTCCAACAACTGCCTTCACCCATCAGTCGTCTGTGTGGCGACCGAGCCAACTATGGGCTTCCTCAGTGTGAACAGGCCAAGCCCACCAGAGCTCTCGAGGTTTATGTGCCCCGCACCACCAACAGTTGACAAGACCAACTTCAGAGCCCGCCAAGGACCGCTCAACTACAGTCGGACACCACAACGCTCGGTATTTTACGCACCCTTAACTCAGCAACAAGCTTATCAATCAGCGACAAGTCAACCACTTCAGACTCCTTTAAGCTCAACAAGAGACAAACCACAGAGGATAAGACACACAAAGCGCGCCACCTAAGCTTCCAAACCTCGGACATCAGAACAAGTGCAACAAACATCCAAGCAATAGTCAAAGTCTCTAAAGCATCTAAAGTGTGAAGCTCTCTATTGTAGCAAGAAAAAGAATTGGCTCTGTAAGAGGTGCCTTGTCACCCTCCGAGTCCAATACTTTATCTCTCTCTCTCATTCAACAATTGTAACGAGAGGAGGCATTTCGCCCCTGAGTTCCTCAAAAAGTCATGTACAATAATCAACAAATAGTGGAGGTTTGGCCGGCACAGATCCGGCCACGTGATTTTTCACATAGTTGGCGGGTTTTTCACGTTTACAAAAATTCATTTTTCAGCTTTTTACTTTTTGTGACTGTTTGCGCGCTCGACCGCTCCCGGGCTAATACGGTTCAATTTAGTCCGATCTACCGGGGGCCTGGAGCGATCCGCAACAATCCTTTTCAACTTTTCTCCCCTCCTCTTCTTCATCCTCTTCAACTTTTCTCCCCTCCTCTTCTTCATCCTTTCTAACTGTTTTGATACTTCCTACATTTCCTGCATTTTGGAATTCATTCCCTATTGTTCTGTGGAGGTCCAAGCATTAGGGTTTGGTGTTTCAAAACTAGCAGCCCTAATTTTTTAGGTGAATCATGTGAATTCTTTTGGTATTTCAAAACTTCTAGTTTAAGCTATGAATGTATGGTTTCTCTTGAATTGAATTTCATCCTATGTGTCTTTCTGTGCACATGAGAATTTTTTATCTTGTGGCTGAAATTTATCTTTGAGCTTGTACGATATGTCTGAAACCACTGTGTGAACTATTCAAAACTCAGTTTAAGTTATGAATATATGGTTTTTCTTGAATTGAATTTCATCCTGTCTTTCTGTGGACATGCGAATTTTTGAGCTTGTGACTGAAATTGATTTTTGAAATTGTATGACATTTGAATTTTTGGGCATGGCTGAATTTTGTGTGAACTGCTCTAAACTCCGAGTTTAAGTTATGAATATTGTTATTTTGAATGTAAAAAATAAATTAAAAATGATGAGTTTTTTATTTTGAATCCTAGTTGTAAATATTTGTTGTTCAATAATTTTGAAATGCTTTGCTTTGTTGCTTTAGGCTGTGAATGATAAGTTATTTTGATATTTGGAAAACTCTTGTTTGAAATCAAACTACATGTAAAGTCAGGGCCGACAAATATTTATTTAGCAATACCGACAAGTCATTCACTAAGGCTCCGTTTGCCACGGTGGTGGCGGTCATAAACATGGAGGTTAAATTGTCATTTGTTAACCCCGACCTAAAGAATTCATCCACTTTTATGTTCAAACGGATGATGTTTGTTAGGTGATCTTTAACAAATGACGGTTTAACCCATGCGTTTATGACCGCCGCCATCGTACCAAACCGAGCCTAAGGCTCCGTTTGGGGGGACTTATTTTCAGCGGTCAAACAGTTACGACCGCATGTACCGGACCTTAATTAAGGCCCGGTACATGCGGTCGTAACCGCTTGACCGCTGAAAATAAGTTCCCCCAAACAGAGTCTAAGTAACTTTTAGAAAGCTCTTTTTTATAGGTTATCATTTTTTTTTTGCCTTGTCAAAGCCAAGTCATATTTTTTCATATAAATTAATTGTCACGTCATACTTTTTCATCCAAATATTTAACATAGTAGTTAATACGGATCAATTTAAAACTACATGTAAAGTTTAGGGATAAATATCAAGCAAAAAAATTTGAGGGACCAATTTAGAACCACCATAAAAAGTACAGGAATTGATTTCCCATTTTTGCCAACGAAATAAGAACAGGAGCTTGAAGAAGTTTTTGCACTTTAATGAATTTGAACTAGGTTTATCTTCGAGGTAAGTCGAACAAGAACGATGATGCGGCTAAAACACGAAAGATAGGATCGATTACATGGATCTAGAAACCCTAGAAGAAGAGTAAACAAGCCGATAATCCACCGAAAATCAGGGCAGAGAACTAGCAGTTTTGATTTCCAAGTGAGCATAAAAGCAAATCTTGCATAGTTAAGGCTGAGACCAACCCTTGAGAACGGAGAGAAATTTGGGCCTGAAATTATGATTCAATAAACAATATTTGATCTGCAGCCTATATGGCTTTGGCTGAAATTTTCGACATATGGTCATAAAACCCATAGTTACTATCATCTGGATCAATTGGATTTTTGACCGTTCAATCTTTATATTTGTGTAACGGCCCTGGATAGGCTCATCCCGGAATCCATCGGGGGTTGTTAGTAGGAATCCACCAGACCTAACCTTCAATGACATCATTTGGGTTGCAGTCCATACATCCTAACCCGTCTCCGGTTTCACCACAGGGCACATCGGGTTGCCGGAGGCCGCAACATTCCTTTGATGAGGAAAACTTAAGTTAAGCGGGCAGCACAGAGACTGTTAATGTATATTAAGACATATAACGGGTTCGGAGGCTTAACGGGTCGGTTCGGATACACGGATATCCGATACCCGTGTTAACCTTAAGTTTTTCTATATAAACCTAAGCTAGGGGCAACGGGGAGGTAGTTTCACTTTGACCACTACCCGGGATGTTTCGAGCGACCTAACAGAGACTTCACAGGAGGTCACCCATCCCGTCACTACTCTCGCCCAAGCACGCTTAACTTCGGAGTTTCACCACTCCTCATTACCAACTGAGCGAGAGTAGTGGCGGGATGGGTGACCTTCTGGAAGTTCCTGCGATGCCCACTTAACTTGAGTTTCTTTCATCAAAGAGAGTTTGCAGCCTCCAACAACCCGCAATTCCCTATGGCGGGATCGGAAACGGATTGAGATATATGGGCTGCAGCCCGAACAGGGCCATGAAAGACTAGGTCTAATGGATTCCAACCAACAGCCCCACCCCTGATAGATTCCGGGGTGGGCCCGTCCTGAACCGTCACAATTTGTTCTAAAGTAACTAATTTCCATTAACCGGCGTTCACACCCTTAAATGCACAGTTGAATAAACAGGTCATAGGAAGGAAGAAAGTATGGCTTCTCTCTCAAACCCGAACTGCTCAGACCGTAGGAATTGCAGAGCCTCCTCTGAATTAGGATTAAGTTGGCATTCAAATCATGAGGATTAAGAACTGCCGACAGATTATTCATTAATTATAAGTCATCCTTCCGAATAATCAGATCTTAAATCCAGCAAATCACTAGCCCTAAATTCCAGCAAGAAAAATTGATAATCAGAAACAGAAGCAACAGAACGAACCCTGTGGAGAAACGGATTGCGAGGCAGGAGGGAGCCACACGTGCGTAGCTCCGGCGGCGGCGATATCAGCGACTTGGGATTTCAATGTGTTGTACCATCCTCCTTGCTGCTTCCATGATTCCCAATTGAATCCCTGCGAGCCAACCAGCGAGAGATTGAAGACGGCGATCTGACGCAGATTCTCGCAGTAAATTGAAGAGGGTTTGAAGAGAGCCGAGATTGCGCGAGGGTGCGTACCTGGAAAAGGATCTGGCTCGATCCCAAATGGGGAAGAAGAAAGAGAAGAATCAACGGAAGCAGGGTGTGGGGAAGAAGAGTGATGAGGCTCCTCATTTCTGTATCCCTCTTCCTTTGTTCGGAAAGGAAACAATCTCTGTGCTCAGAACACTCAAAGCTACCGCATTATATATATGCTGCTTGGTTTTGTGGGACCCGGAGGGCAAAATTTCCAAGTGCCGGGAACAAATGATCTGCCTGCTAAAGAAAGCTGCTGTGTCGGGGTTGTTTCACAAAACATTTTCTTTTCTAATACGAGGAGGAAAATTAGAAGTGAATATTTATACAAGTATACGGTTGTTTTTTATGTTGGATATTTGGACGGATAATTTTTTTTATTTTATAATAACTTAATGTCTAAATGATTATTTTGAAATATAGGCCTCCTCACTCCTTCATTATTTGTCGTGAAATTTAGTTATCAACTTATCATTCTAAAAATAATAAATTTTTTCAATATTGTTTAAGTCTATGAATCCAGGGGTGGATCTCGGGGATTTTTTGTAAAATAAATGTTAAATTTGAATTTCTTTCAATGAGACAATGAATTTTGACTATTTATGTATCAAAAATGGTGTCTGGATGAAAGAGAAAATGGTCTGAAAAGATGAAGGCATTTAAATTTTTGTTTTTGTTGAAATAGGAGGAAGATGAAATAACAAATAACTGGTTTAATTAATTTTTATGGAGGTGACATGTGTAAATCAAGTTGAGATAGCTGAAATCAATTTTGACATCTTCAAGTCTATTTTCCTCTTTATTCATAGCTTCTTTGAAATATCTTGAAAAAAACATTGTCATACTCGGCATGATATAACGCACATCTTTTGCTCGAGCGTGTGTATTTTGTTCGTACGAGGGTTTTTTGCCCAAACGTGTTTTTCGCAGGGCGGACGTTTTTTACCCAGGTGCGCATTTTTCGTTCGGACACCCGCTATTTTGCCCAGGCACGTGCATTTTCGACCAGGCATTTTGGAGAATATTCTTAATAGAAATCCAATTTAAATGTGAAGTTTAGTTAAGAATTTTTAGTGACCATAATTGTCATTTGCACAATATGTAAGAGTTGGGAAACCAAATGACAACATTTCAGTAAACAAGTGGAAGTGAAGGAATTAAGTTTTCTTGAAGAGAACAGAAGAATCGAACACTAATATATGGCAAAAACATTTAGAAAAAATCATAGTACTATTATGTTATTTAATTAGATTCTAATGAGCATATTACAAATATTTTTTGGGTTGATGCAGACGGTCGGCTGGTCACCGCCGCCTAGGCACTTGGCCACACTCTGCCTTCCGACCACCGCCACCCAGATAGTAAAATCTCCAACATAGGAGTGCAAATAGTAAAATTCCCTCATTATGGAGTATGAATGGTAAAATTTTCCAAAATTTGGGTACGAATAGTAAAATTCCATGTCATTTGATGTAGATAGTAAAATCCTCCAAGATGAGGGTGAGAATAGTAAATTTCTCATTATGTGGTATGGATAGTAAAATCCTCCAACATTGGGGTGCGAATAGTAAAATTCCCCATCATGAGGTGCGAATAGTAAAATCTTCCAACATGAGATGTGGATAATAAAATTCTCCAACATGGGGATGCGAATAGTAAAATTTCTAATCAAGGGATGGGGATAGTAAAATCCTTCAACATGGGGTGCGAATAATAAAATTTCTCATCATGAGGTGTGGATAGTAAAATCCCCCAATATTAGGTGTGGATAGTAAAATCCCCCAATATTAGGTGTGGATAGTAAAATCCCCCAATATTAGGTGTGAATAGTAAAATCCTCCATCATGGGGAGAGGATAGTAAAATCCTCCAACATGGGCGTGCGAATAGTAAAATTCTTCATCACGGGTTGCGGGTTGTAAAATTCTCCATCACGGGTGTGAATAGTAAAAAAATTTCATCATGGGGTATAGATAATACAATCCTCTATCATGGGGGTGTGAATAGTAAAATCTTCTATATATCATGAGATGCAGATAGTAAAATCCTTAATCATGAGGGTGCAAATAGTAAAATCCTTCATCATAAATAGTATGTTGTAAAATCCTCCATTATGGGGTGAGTATAACAAAACTACCCATGATTGTTTTGCATATTACAAATAGAATGGTTACAATGTGCGCAGAGCCGCATAACCATATCCATAGTATGTGTGCGCATAGAAAATAAATTGATTACGGTGTGTGGATAGCCGCATAACTAGAACTGTAACGTGATGGAGCCGACAATCCCCCACGTAATTATATTGGTGCCGACACACAAACGGATGACGTCCCTCAGCTACCAGTTAAATATTTACGGCGCCATGAAGACGCAGAGGACCACCGCACTTTCCACCGCTACAACCTCCGACCAAGACCAAACTCTACTAAATGATGTTAATATGTTTTAGACATATTAAACATCATATTTTCAGCTTCATTTTTATTCCCTGCATGTTATTTATACTTGACTGCGGATAACCAGTTTGTGATTGGTGTAAACACTATTTAAGACCCTTTTTTTGATATGAGATGGAGATGAAAATTTGAAACCCTAACTTTTGAGAGCTTGCGGCTGCTACCCTTTCCCCTTCGGCGTGAGACTCGCCCGCTGGTGTGATTCCGGCGCCTCTACTCCTCCTGCCTGCTGGTGCGACTCCGGCGACCTCGACCCCGTCCACTCGGTGCCACTCCGACAAATCCCCTCCCCTTCATGCGAAGTGTCGGGGAAACTCATACCCGAGCTGCTGCCCGCGCCCAACCAGTTCCCCTCCATCCTGATTCGCTGCCCGTCGGGAACTCATCGACGTGGTTTCGTGGAGATTGGCGAGTCTTGGTCTCCGTTCGGCGTAACTCCAGTGGAACCGTAGTATAGCGATTCGCCACGTGCTATCCTCCTCGAGTGTGGGTAACGACTTCTCTTTCTCATCTCATGTGTGATTCATCTCTTATACATATTTGTTGTGAAGAAAAACGGTGACGTTAATTTTGAAATCGAGATTTCATCGTGGTTTTCTCTGGATTATTCGTCGTTGAAACTCTTGATTTTTCGGCGTTCAAAGGATTTGATTTTTCGTTGTCTTCTTTTTGTTGGGAGAGATCAACCACTTTTGGGGCATCGATTTTTTGGTGGATCTCTTTTGATACAACACAACCGTTCGGATCGTGTAGGTCCACTTCGCTTGAGCAAATATTGACAAATAGCCTTTATTAATCTCTAGAGAATTGACGAACCTTCGTGTTGACGTACGAATGATAACAACACGATTCGGTGTGGTTACGTCTTAGTTGTGTGTTAGTTTATTGGAACGTGAGAGAGCGATTTGTGAGTTTTTTTATCGTCTCAGTTGCATCAGTGGGACTTGCATGTATCATAACACTTAGATTTGGTTCAGTTTTTTAACAAAACCGATAACCAAACTACCCGTTTGTGGTTCCAAAAATTTGGAACCAAACCACTTATAATATTGGAACTGAACCGTATTGTACAGTTCGGTTTGAGTGATTTAAAAATATTGATGGGTACCCCTGAATGGATTCGACCGACCCACAGGGTCAGTAACTGCGGTCCAAGCCTCCAGTCGCTCTCGCGTAAATCCCTATGTGAGGAGCCGTCTCCCGCAAACCCGTTCGAACGGCCGCGGAGCTTTGTGAGCGCTCTCCCGCCTAACCGCGCGCAGAAATGCGCGCGGTCAGATCCGACACGAAGGCATTTTCGGGCCCCGCACGTGGGCAGGGTGCGCACCTGCGCGCCGTCCCTCCCCCCCCCCCCCACACGCGCGCGCCTGAACGCGCGTAGCTCTGGCAAAGCGCGGTGATGGCAGCGTGCTTTTGCACGCTGTCTTGCTGCTCCGGTCGGGGAGGCCGCCCAACCTTCCGACCGCCCAAATAGGGCCACCGGTTCTTCTGGGGAGGGCAGCCCTTTCAGCCCCCCCCCCCCCCCCCCCCCTCTTTCTTCGGTGCCCAGGACGGGAAGCCATTTCTGTATAACCCCGTATTCGCGGAGTGGAGTCCCTCCAGCGGGCGCGGGGCTAGCTATGCATTTTTAAGCTTTTATGGGGATTTGAAACTTTTGGTGATCAATTTTGGCTCAACCTGCATAATATACTAATAGGGAGATGTAATAATTGTCTCCCCCCCCGGCCCCTTTGAGGGGTCTCCCAGGCCGCTTACTCGTCTAACCGCTTACTCGCCTAGCCGATCTCACCCGACCTCAACTCGCCTGGCCGGTCTCGCCCTAACCGGACTCGCCCGACCTCAGTCTCCTAGCCGGTCTCGCCCTAATCGGTCTTGCCCGGCCTGTACTCGCCCTAACTGGTCTCGCCCGACCTCAGCTCGCCTAGCCGGTCTCGCCCTAACCGGTCTCGCCTAACCGTTCTTGCCCGGCCTGTACTCGCCCTAACCGGTCTCGCCCGACCTCAGCTCGCCTAGCCGGTCTCGCCCTAACCGGTCTCGCCTAACCGATCTTTCCCGGCTTGTACTCGCCCTAATCGTTCTTGCTCGGCCTGTACTCGCCCTAACCGGTCTCGCCCGACCTCAGCTCGCCTAGCCGGTCTCGCCCTAACCGGTCTCGCCTAACCGGTCTTGCCCGGCCTGTACTCGCCCTAATCGGTCTTGCCAGGCCTGTACTCGCCCTAACCGGTCTCGCCCGACCTCAGCTCGCCTAGCCGGTCTCGCCCTAACCAGTCTCGCATAACCGGTCTCGCCTGGCCTGTGCTCGCTCAGCAGCCAGTTCGCCCGGCCTATACTCGCCCGCTCGCCCGGTCCCAAGGCGGAGGAGGAGTGGAGTGGTTTAACCCCCTCTCGCCTCAGGTGTCCAGGGAGGGTGGGGGCATGGTGTAGCCTCCTTTCACCCCCGGACCTCTTTTGGTCATGCTTTTACCGTTGTGCCCCCGGGGTGGAATTACCCCTTTACCCCCCGGTGTGGGTGTTGAAACCGGAAAACCGGTCTCTTGTGGAGTTCGACCCTTGGGGAAGGGGTGGCCGCGCACCTACTTCACTCCTGCAAGCAAATGACAAAGAAAAGAAAAGAAACAAGGACTAGACCAAGGGCCCGGCGGGGAGGTCCCACCACACACCCGGAAGATCTCAGAGCGCTTCCCCTCCTTATCCAAATGCCGGGCTAAGGTACCTCAGAAAGCGCTAGTAGGCCGGGGAATCAGTAAAAACGTGCCTTCTGAGGTACCCCTTGGGTCCTATTTATAGGAAAAGATGGCCTGCCAATATACAACCTTCACTGTTTTCGAGGACTGCAGGCAGACCAAAAGGGGCCACACAGTAAAAGTGTGCCATGGCCAAGATGCGAGCTGGACCTGAGGGGGCACTCGCTCGGCAAGGGGTCCGACTCGCCTCGCCCTGGGCCTAGGCGGGCACGGACTCGGCGGACTGTGCTCGGCTAGCGCTGGGCTCGGCTAGACTATTGCCGAGCTCGGGCTCGGCACGACGATCGCCGAGCTCGGACTCGGCACGGAGATCGTCGAGCTTGGCTCGACTATCGTCGAGCCCTGTTTCCGCACCCGAGCTCGGTCTCGGCATGCCGGGCTTCGTTCGGCCATCGCCGAGCTTAGCTCGACTATTGCCGAGCTCGGGCTCGGCAAGCTGGGTCCAAGTTGATCTGAGCCGGCCGGTTCAACCCCTGTCGACCACTCGCGGGATACGGGGTTGTACATAATCCCCGCTCTTTGCGAGGTTGGGACAAGCTTGGAAAGAAACATCCAACCCCATGGGATCCGGCGAGTGCGACAGGGGCAAAAAGGAATCTTCTGGTAGGCCCCACAGGTAGCTATATATATGTACCCCTGCGCATCTGGCTGACCTTTGCCCTTCCCCAAATTCTGACAAGATGCCGCTCCCCAAGGAAGTCTTAGAGCGACTCGCACGCTCCCGCGAGGAGATCGCTGCCCAGGCCGCGGGGCTGACCAACCTTGAAGCCCCTGCTCGCCGTTTTGCCGATTTCAGCTCGGCCAAGCGGGCGAAGCCCCTTCCCCCGGGGGCCGAACCCATCCTGGCCGACTTTACTGCCGCCTTGGGAACGGGGCCGGTTCCTCCAACCAGCCAGTTCTTGGCTCCTCCACTAAAAACCTCGTGGAATTGTCTTCCGACCGGGAGAACAGCGGCGAAGCGTCCACCCCTCGGACCAAAAGTGCTCCTGTCAACTCGCCACGGCAGGATCCCGAGGTTAAGGAGCCGGGCTCGCGAGAACTGGCGTCGCCGAGTCGCCTCCCTTCCCGGCAACCCTCCCCTGGATCCCTGGTCGTGGGGAGAGGCGCCGGGATTATCCCCGTTCCCGGCTACCAACTCGCTCCTCAAGAACTGCTGGGGCGTGGCAAGGACCTGCGCCACTTCTCTCCTCGCGCCCACCCGGAGGAGCCAGGCTCGCGCGGTAAGTTTCCGGCATTGCTCTTCTGTTCCGTGGATTTTTGCTTTTCTGACCGTCTTTCAATTCTTCACCCAGAATTTCCCGGGCGGACGGAGGACGGCGAGTCCGTGGATCGACCTCCTTACTCGCCCCTCCCTTCTCCAAGCGCCCTGGACGCCTTCCTGGACTCCGAGGTGGGCAGCCCTGAACGCGCAAGACGGGAGCGGAAGGTTCTCAAGAAGCTGGTGCGCGAGCTCCACGACCTGCGGAAGGACAACAACAGGCTGCAGTGGGAGTGCTCGCGTCTCGCGGACGGTGCTGGAGTCAGCCTGGCGTTCGAGGAGGCGTCTTCCCTGGTGCTGATGGACGAAATCGACGAGAACCTGCGGGTGATAAATAGGAACATGGGGCGGCTTCGCGAACTTCATGCGCGGCGGCCTGCGACGGCGGGCCGGCGAGACCGGGGAGAATGAAACGGCTCTTCTGTCAGTCGGCCGGTACTCTCCCCCGCCCTCGCATGGTCCTCGCGCCCCTATTTGTATTTTTCCTTTTATTTACTCTGAATGGTCTGCATGTAATAATCTTGGAACAATTTTTAACTACTTTGTATATGTAGACGCTTTTTCAATATTTTGGCGGGTCTTTTCGAATTCCCCCTTCGGGGGCCTGGTTGGCTCGCAGGACTTGCGAGGAGAGGATGGCGAGGTGGCGCGGCGAGATCGGACCGATCGGCCGACTCGCCCTCTCTCTCGCCCTTCTT
Organism: Platanthera zijinensis; assembly: GCA_039513925.1. Classification (NCBI taxonomy): domain Eukaryota; kingdom Viridiplantae; phylum Streptophyta; class Magnoliopsida; order Asparagales; family Orchidaceae; genus Platanthera; species Platanthera zijinensis. Next base: position 15,574,778 of record CM077085.1, read on the forward strand.
TACCTTCTTCTATAAATAGACCTTCTCACCTACCCCCGAGGCACGCTTTTATTGCTTTCGAATCCTTGCCTCGCTTCTGTCTTCCCGAGCTAGCGCTTTTCTTTTCCCCTGCGACCATGGTCAAGACCAACCCTGATGCGGACGGTCGGTCTAAGTGCGCCCAGCACTTCGTGGATCATTGCTTTTTCGAGGGGCACATCACAGAGGAGGAGCTCGTCGAGTTCACGGCGGCGTTCGTCCCCCCCGGCTTCCAGGCTCGCAGGCCCGCCGAGCATGAAGCCATCAACTCCTTCCCGGAGGGCGAGCTCGCCTTTCCCATCTCGCACTTCGAGGTGGGACTGCGCCTCCCCCTCTGGCCAGAAATCCGCCAGATCCTGAAGTACTACGGTGCGGTGCCCGCGCAGCTGAACTCCAACGCCATTGCTATGATGGTGGCGTTCGCCTGCTTCCTCCGCCGGGAATGAATTGAGTTCAACCTCGCGGTGTTCCGCAAGTTGTTCTCTTACAAGGCTACCCCCGACGGGGTCGCCTACTTCGGCGGGTCCTTCATCAAGGTTCGCGAGCTGGCGAACAAGAATCACAACTGGATGACCCGACTCGTCTTCATCAAGGGCGAGCTCGGCAACATCCCCTTTCGCCCCCTACAGAAGAGCGAGGACATATACCGTCCTCCTTCCCTGTCCGGTAGCGACGCCGACCTCCACAAGTTCTTTCTCCACAAGGACTTCGAGGTCGCCTTCCTCCGCCGCGGCCTTGACTTGCTTCAGCCCGTTCTCCCCGGCGAAGGTATATCTCGCTCAGCCCTCTCGCGGACTTTATCGAGGTGGATCTCATGTAATTTTTTCCCTCCCTCTTTTTTTTGACTAAGTCTTTCTCTGCAGGGGAACGGGTTCTGCCGGAGCATCCGCCGTTCGCCGACCCGGGGATATTCTCAGACCCTCTGGAGCTGGCCCGGGCGGCGGCACTGGCTTATCGCGAGGAGCAACCGCGAGTCCAACCCCCCGGCAAGAAGCGCTCGGAGTCCGGGGGGTCGAGCTCGCGCCCCGATTCTTCGCTCCCCAAGAAGAAGAGGGCGAAGGTGGTCTCGCGCGGACGGCTGCACCTTCCCTCGTCTCCCGCCAAGTTCATGAGCTTGCCGGAGGCTCTGTCCGACGAGCCGCCCTTGAGTCCGCTGAAAGAAGCCTCCTCCCCCCGAAAGGGGAAGAAGAAGAGCGGGCCGTCTTCCGATTCTACCGAGGAGGACACCGTCCGCGAACCCAGTCTGCCGAAGGATCACCCCAACTTCGGCAAGGGGTGCAAGAGCAAAGATGCGGCTGGCGAGCCCATCTTGAAGTGGGACGAGGGGGCTCACCGAGTTTCCGTCTCCACTCGCGCCCCCTCCTGGGGAGCTCGCCGGCCGCCCACCGCCCATGCCTTCGCTTTCGGCTTCGGCCTCTACAGCCGCGACAGCGCCGAGTCGTACAAGAAGCTTACCCCCAGTCAGCTCGGCTACGAGGGGATGCAGGCCCACCTGCGGGCCTTCGAGCTCCATCACATGATGGTCCGCCGCGGCTTCCAGCTCAGCAACGCCCTGCTGACTGCCGAGCAGGAGCGCGACCTGGCGAAGGAGAGCGCGGTCGACGCGGAAAGGCGGTTCGGCCTCGCGGACGCTCTACTCGCGAAGTCTGTCGGCGGCCTGGTAATCACTGGATACCTCTATTTACCTTGCTTAAGATTATTCCTGCGCGTGTTCTGAACTTTTAATCTTACAGGACGCCGAAGCAGCTAACGCGATGCGAGACGAGATAGCTCAGTTGCGGGCTCAGCTCGCTGAGCGGGAAGCCCAGCTCGCCGATCAGAAGACATATTCCCAGGAGCAGGAGGCTGTTGCCGCCCGGCTGGGGGCGGAGGTGGAGGAATTGAAAGAGAAGAATAAGGGGCTCCTGGGAGAGGTCCTTCGCCAAGCCGACGCTCTCCTTCCCCCGGACGCCAGCGAGCCGGCCTTCCCCTTCAAGAGGCCTCGGGTGTTTGGCGAGGCTGACGTCGCGGAGCGGCTGCGAGTCAACTCCGTCGAGGCTGCCGAGTGTCTTCTACAGGCCATGAGGGGGACGGGGATCTTGGCGGAAGGCTGCGAGGAGGTCACCGTCCGGGAGCTCCTGCCAACCCTGTTCCCGCCCAGCCCGCTCAGCGAGAAGGAAGATAGCTTTGACTCGCTCTTTGCTGGGGTGAGGGAGAAGGACGCTCGGCTCGGTGACGAGGAGGACCGCCATTCGAGGGGGGAGGGCGAGAGTTAACTTTGTTTTCTTTTCTCTGTTTTTTTTTTGTACCCTGCCGAGGCGGGCCTTGTAAACCTGTAATGATAAATCAAAGATATTTTTGCACAATTTTGCTATCTTCTTTTTGAGCTCACTTGCGATGTTATACCCCCGCGCTAGGTAGAGCGACCTCGCCTATAGAATGTCTTGAGTTAGGACCAGCCCCCGCGGTGCTCGCGGCGAATCCCTAGGACACGTGCTCGCGCCATGTCCTACTCGCGCCTCACCTTCCCCTGCCATGTCTCGCCTTAGTTTTTCGATAATTCAGACAAGTGAAAATACGCTTGGGTCAAGATGTTGCCGGCATCCGCCTTAGACATCAGGGCGTGTCTTTCGCCGAGTTAGCTGTAGCGAGGCTAGGCTCGCTGGAGAGAGCCGCTCTCCTTCCCCTGAGTCTGGGACAGGACCAGGGCTTCCTTAGTAGCGAGCTGGAGAGTGAGAGGAGGGGGGGGGGGTAGGATATTCCGAGCTCGCCGTCTTAACCGGCGAGCTCGCGCCCTGGTATTTTCCTCGGGCCAACTCCCAGTCTCAACTCCAGGGTCGTAGCGATGTCCATCGAGACTCAGCCGTGCCAGCTAGGTGGGAGCCTGGCAGGGGAGTGACGAGACCTAACCCCAGAGCGAGAAGACTTAGAAACTTTTGCCTTTCCCGGGTGCTACCACCGGGCCAGTCAGCTAGGTGAGAGCCTGAGGGCGGGTGTTGAACATCCTCCGGGCTCAGCCCCAGGGTCATAGCGATGTCCATCGAGACTCGGCCGTGCCAGCTAGGTGGGAGCCTGGCAGGGGAGTGACGAGACCTAACCCCAGAGCGAGAAGACTTAGAAACTTTTGCCTTTCCCGGGTGCTACCACCGGGCCAGTCAGCTAGGTGAGAGCCTGAGGGCGGGTGTTGAACATCCTCCGGGCTCAGCCCCAGGGTCATAGCGATGTCCATCGAGACTCGGCCGTGCCAGCTAGGTGGGAGCCTGGCAGGGGAGTGACGAGACCTAACCACAGAGCGAGAAGACTTAGAAACTTTTGCCTTTCCCGGGTGCTACCACCGGGCCAGTCAGCTAGGTGAGAGCCTGAGGGCGGGTGTTGAACATCCTCCGGGCTCAGCCCCAGGGTCATAGCGATGTCCATCGAGACTCGGCCGTGCCAGCTAGGTGGGAGCCTGGCAGGGGAGTGACGAGACCTAACCCCAGAGCGAGAAGACTTAGAAACTTTTGCCTTTCCCGGGTGCTACCACCGGGCCAGTCAGCTAGGTGAGAGCCTGAGGGCGGGTGTTGAACATCCTCCGGGCTCAGCCCCAGGGTCATAGCGATGTCCATCGAGACTCGGCCGTGCCAGCTAGGTGGGAGCCTGGCAGGGGAGTGACGAGACCTAACCCCAGAGCGAGAAGACTTAGAAACTTTTGCCTTTCCCGGGTGCTACCACCGGGCCAGTCAGCTAGGTGAGAGCCTGAAGGCGGGTGTTGAACATCCTCCGGGCTCAGCCCCAGGGTCATAGCGATGTCCATCGAGACTCGGCCGTGCCAGCTAGGTGGGAGCCTGGCAGGGGAGTGACGAGACCTAACCCCAGAGCGAGAAGACTTAGAAACTTTTGCCTTTCCCGGGTGCTACCACCGGGCCAGTCAGCTAGGTGAGAGCCTGAGGGCGGGTGTTGAACATCCTCCGGGCTCAGCCCCAGGGTCATAGCGATGTCCATCGAGACTCGGCCGTGCCAGCTAGGTGGGAGCCTGGCAGGGGAGTGACGAGACCTAACCCCAGAGCGAGAAGACTTAGAAACTTTTGCCTTTCCCGGGTGCTACCACCGGGCCAGTCAGCTAGGTGAGAGCCTGAGGGCGGGTGTTGAACATCCTCCGGGCTCAGCCCCAGGGTCATAGCGATGTCCATCGAGACTCGGCCGTGCCAGCTAGGTGGGAGCCTGGCAGGGGAGTGACGAGACCTAACCCCAGAGCGAGAAGACTTAGAAACTTTTGCCCCTTGGGGGTTTAAGCTGAGAGCCCCTTTACCCCCACTATTTTGACAGAGCATAAAATACGACAATGAGATTTGTTTTCATTCTTAAAGCCGAGATACTTACAATATTTTCAAGGGTAGAAACGTTTCAGATCATCGCCACTCCAAGTGTGGCTGAGGGTGTCCCCTCTTATATCTTGGAGGCGATACCCCCCCCCCCGATTTCAAGACCTCCTGCACAATGTAGGGGCCCTCCCAATTGGGGTGGAGTTTTCCCACAGCGGCTGATCTTCCTGCTGCGTCCACCTTTTTCAAGGCAAGGTCCCCTTCCGCGAACTGCTTGACACGGACGTGCTTGTCGAAATACTTGGCCATCCTTCGCTTGGCCTCTTCCTGCCTGATGACGGACAAGTCGCGTAGTTCTTCCACCATATCAAGGGAGAGTCGAAGCTCCTCCTCATTCTCTGACCTCCATTCTTCCCTTCCGGTCCCTGCCTCGACGACCCGAGGCGTCTGGACCTCGAATTCGATAGGTAGAACGGCCTCGCAACCGTGAGAGAGTTTGAAAGGTGTCTCCCCTGTGGCCGTATTGGGGGTGGTCCTCAAGGCCCAGAGGACTGATGGAAGCTGTTCCACCCAACTTCCCCTCAAATTCTCCACTTTCTTTTTTAAGAGGTTCACTATGATTTTGTTGGCCGCTTCCACCTGCCCGTTGCTCCTGGGGTGATGGACAGAAGCAAACCGAAGGTCAATCCCTAGTTGCTCGCAGAAACGAATGAACTCCGCGCTGGCGAACTGAGGTCCGTTGTCCGTGACGATAGCTTGTGGCAGCCCATGCCTGCAGATGATCTCTCCCCAGATGAAGTTCCTGACTACCTGAGAGGTCACCTTGGCTAGAGCCTTCACCTCCATCCACTTAGAAAAATAATCAATCATGACCAACAAAAACCTCCTCTGCCCGCTGGCCTGGGGAAAGGTCCTACGAGGTCCAGCCCCCATATGGCGAAGGGCCACGGTGCCATGATGCTTCTTAACCTCTGAGCCGGCTGGAGCTGGAGCGGGGCATATAGTTGACACTTATGACATTTTTTCGCGAATTCGGCTGCATCCTGACCGAGGGTGGGCCAGAAGTACCCTTGCCTGACGATCCTCCCTTCCAGGGTCCGACTCCCCGAATGACTCCCACATTCACCGGAATGGACTTCCTCCAAAATTTTGTGCACCTCTCTTTCGGCCACGCAACGGGCCAACATCCCTGAGAGGGTTTTGCGGTACAACTGTCCCTCACGTAGGAGGTAGTATGCCGCCTTGTGCTTGAGCCCTCTTCGGTCCATCCCCTCCGGGTATTCTCCGGTGGACAAGAAGATGACGAAGGGATCCATCCATGAGGGGTGCTGTTCTACTTCCATTAGCTCCCCCTCCTCGATGGAAGGTCGGAAGAGATCCGTAATGGTGCCTCCCATCCGGGGACCGTGCTTTGCTAGCTGGTCGACTGGCTCGTTTTCCCCTCTTGGCACGTGCTTGATTGAGAAGGTCTGGAAGGTCCCAATGACTCCCCTTACCTTCATCAAATAGAGCTGCAGGGTGGGATCCCTTGCCTCAAACTCCCCCTTGATCTGGGAAGCCACCACCATGGAGTCAGTGAGGACCTCCACATCATGCACCCCCAAGTCTCTTGCCAGGCGCAGACCTGCGATTACAGCTTCGTATTCGGCTTGGTTGTTGGTGATAGGAAAGTGCACTACCACGGTCTGCTCGATCTTTATCCCTTGGGGGCTTTCTAAGATGACCCCAACCCCTAAAGAATGCTTCCCCGAGGCACCGTCCACCCTGACTTTCCAGGGGAGGGGGCGAGTGAGTCTCTCCTCCGCCACCTCGACCACATACTCTGCCAGGAAGTCAGCCATAGCTTGGGCCTTGATTGAGAGTCGAGGGACGAAGGAGATGTCGAACTCGCTCAGTTCCACCGACCATTTGGCCAACCTTCCTGAATGCTCTACCCCCTTGAAGATGTTGCGCAGGGGGTGGTCGGTCACTACTCGAATTGAGTGTGCCTGGAAATAAGGCCGAAGCCTTCGGGCTGAGATGATTAAGGCGAAGGCCAGTTTTTCCAGGATGGGGTAACGGAGCTCGGCCCTCTTCAATATCCGACTCACATAATAGACGGGGAGTTGCCTCTTTCCTTCTTCCCGAACCAAAACCGAACTCAAGGCTTCAGCCCCGACCCCCAGATATAGGAATAAGTCTTCCCCCTCCTTGGGCCCTTGGAGCAGGGGGGCCTGAGTCAGCTGTTTCTTTAAAGCCTGGAATGCCTCCTCGCACTCCGAGGTCCATTCAAACCTGCGACCCCCTCTCAAAGTTTTGAAAAACGAGGAGCACCTCTCTCCGGCCCGGGAGAGGAATCTACTCAGCCCTGCCAACTTCCCTGTCAGTTGCTGTACTTCCTTGGTGTTTTGTGGCGACCTTAGCTCCAAGATTGCCCTTACCTTATCTGGATTAGGTTCTACCCCAGCGGGGGTGAGAAGATGCCCTAGGAACTTTCCCCGGCTTGCCCCGAAGACACACTTCAGGGGGTTCAACCTCATCTTAAACTTGCGGAGAGTGGCGAAAGTTTCTTCCAAGTCCTGGATGTGGGAGTCGACATCCAAGCTCTTGACCATGAGATCATCCACGTACACTTCGAGATTCCTCCCCTTCTGCTCTCGAAAGACCCTATCCATCATTTTTTGATAGGTAGCCCCTGCATTCTTTAGCCCGAAGGGCATCATTTTGTAACTATAACATCCGTCCCCCGTGATGAACGAGACGTCTTTGACGTCAGGGGGGTGCATCCTGATTTGGTGATAACCTGAAAAAGCATCCAGAAAACTCATTACAGGGAAACCGACGGCTGAGTCAACCAGCGCGTCGATCCGAGGCAAGGGATAACAATCTTTCGGGCATGATTTATTAAGAAGAGAAAAGTCGATACACATCCTCCACCGGCCGTCTCCTTTTTTAACCATTACAACGTTGGAGACCCAGCCGGGGTATTGGATTTCGGATATGAAGCCAGCCTCGAGGAGCTTGGCGACTTCCTCTCTGATTGGCTCGGCGAGCTTGTCCGTGATGGATCTCTTTTTCTGCTGGATGGGGGGAGCCTCCGGGTCCAGGTTGAGGCGGTGGCAGGCCACGTCGGGGTCGATCCCTGGCATCTCCGCGGCGCTCCAGGCGAAGATGTCCACGTTCCTCTGGATGCACTCCAGCATCCTGCCTTGAGCTTCCGGGGTCAGGCCTCCGCTGACGCGGACCTTCTCCACCCTGCCTCCAATGGTGAGGACCTCCATCTCCTCCACCTCTTCCGCTGCCTCCAGACGGGACTGCTCCTCCCATTCCTCGATACCTCCCCTTCCGGGGGCGAGGACCTCTTCCTCAGCCTCCTCGACGGCCATGGCTTCGGCCGACCCCCGAGTCTCTTCCGCAACCTCCCCCCGAGCGCGGCACTCCACCTCCATTTCTTTGTCAGCTTCCTGCTCCTCCTCCAGCCTCCGCCCCATCTCCTCGGCCCCCTCCAACCAAGAGATGGAGTTTACCGCCGAGACGTAGCACTCCCTTGCCTCCTTAGGGTCTCCTCGAACTCGGATCTGGACCCCCTCGACGTTGAGCTTTAGACACTGGTGGAAGGACGAGGGGACGCAGCGGAAGGCGCTGATGAGGGGTCTCCCGAAGATGGCGCTGTAACTGCTAGGGGCGTCCACGATAACAAACTTGCAGTTGCGCGACTGCCCCCCTAGAGTGACATGGAGTCCCACTCCTCCCTCGACTTCTTTCCTCTCCCCTGAAAAGCCGAACAGAGGCCCGTCCGAGGCCAACACCCTCCTGGCCTCTACCTTCATCGCATCAAACGCCTTCTTGAAGATGACGTTGACCGAACTCCCATTGTCCACGAGGATCCGGGAGACAGTGAAATCCTCGATGGCTGTCTGGATAACCAGCGCATCGCAGAAGGGGTCCTCGTGACCCGGCAAGTCCTCTCTGGAGAAGGTGATTTTCTCCTCCGGGGGAGGGGATTGGGATGTGGAGCCAACGCTCCTCCGGTACATAGTGTGGAGGCTTGACTTACGGGAGGCCTCGATCCCGGCCCCCCCGTGGATCGCTCCGATCCTTCCCCGGGTGCCCACATCAGCCCGGTCTTCACACCGATCCCCCTCCTCCCGAGGCCGGATCTCCTCTATCCGAACTTCCTGATGGTCTTGTTGTTGCTGTTCCCTTCTCCCCTCATCTCGAGGAACTCCGGGCACGTGGATGTGAGGTGCCCCTCTTCCTGATGAAAGTCACAATAGGGCAGGTCCACCCTGACCTCCCTCCTTCTCCTCGGCTGTCCTCTCCTCCTCCCCCTCATGGCAATTGCCATTGCCTCCTCCTGGTCGGGGAGAGGGGGTCTCTGACCCTGCCTACCCCCCTGGGGGTTGTACTGCCCTCGGCCACCCTGGCGGTTATCTCCTCCCTGATAACCCCTTCGTGGTGCCTGGTCTTGCCACTCGGGCCTCCATCCCAGACGGTGGGTCTGCTCCGGACGCACCCACCTGGGTTGCGGCTGCTGCTGCGGCTGCTCCCTCTGTCGAGGTTCAACCCTCCTCTCCTCCTGAATTCGGCCACCCCTTGGCCTTTCCTCTTCCACGGCCCACTTGGCCAACCTTCGCGCGAACTCTGGATGTGCTGCCTCCATTTCGGCCTCCCTGGCCGCCCTCTCTAGAAGCGCCTCAAAAGACACTGGAGGTGACCTCTTCAGTTCCATTGCGAAGAACCCGGACTGGAGACCCAGGGTGAAGGCCACCATCATGGTGTGTCCTGGCATCTCCTGAACTTGGGACAGTTCCTCTTGGAACCTGTCCAGGTAGCTCCCCAGGGTCTCTCCCACCCTCTGCTTGATGCGGAACAAAGACTCCGCCTCCCTCTTCCTCTTCTTAGAAGTGGTGAATCTCAGCATGAAACCCCGTCGCAGATCCTCGAAGCAGTAGATGGACCCGGTCGGGAGCTGGTGGAACCACTCTCTCGCCTTTTCCCTGAGGGTGATGGCGAAGAGTCGGCACTTGAAGCCGTCTGACATCTGTCGAATGGAGACCATGTCCTCGAACCACTGGATGTGGTGGACCCGGTCTCCTCTCCCGGAGTAGTAAGTCATCTCCGGCTCGCAAAACCCCTCGGGAACGGGGGCTGAAGAAACGAACTCGCTGAAGGGGCTCCCCCCCTCAGCCGGGCGAGTCGGGAACTCCCTCCCTGCCGTCTCGCCGAAGTGGTACTCGGCGGCCGAGCCGGGGAACAGAACTCGCCCCTGGAACTCGCGCTCGCCCCTCTCGGCGGGCTCCTTCCCTGGTCGCCTGAGCGGGGCGTCGTCGCCGAGTGCGGGAACGGTGACCACCGGGACAGCCGGTGTCGCACTCTCAGCTCGCATGCCGAGGGCGGTCCTGACGAGCCCGAGGATCTCCTCTCTGAGCTCCGCCGGCATGCTCGCCGCTGGGGGTGGGGGAGGGGGGTGGCGAGTTGCCCCTGCCTGATCCTTGTCCCTCATCTCCAGTCATCGGGCCTGTAGGAGGTTTTCTCTGCTGACCACTCTCCACGCTCACCGCACCAAAATGTTGAAACCGGAAAACCGGTCTCTTGTGGAGTTCGACCCTTGGGGAAGGGGTGGCCGCGCACCTACTTCACTCCTGCAAGCAAATGACAAAGAAAAGAAAAGAAACAAGGACTAGACCAAGGGCCCGGCGGGGAGGTCCCACCACACACCCGGAAGATCTCAGAGCGCTTCCCCTCCTTAGCCAAATGCCGGGCTAAGGTACCTCAGAAAGCGCTAGTAGGCCGGGGAATCAGTAAAAACGTGCCTTCTGAGGTACCCCTTGGGTCCTATTTATAGGAAAAGATGGCCTGCCAATATACAACCTTCACTATTTTCGAGGACTGCAGGCAGACCAAAAGGGGCCACACAGTAAAAGTGTGCCATGGCCAAGATGCGAGCTGGACCTGAGGGGGCACTCGCTCGGCAAGGGGTCCGACTCGCCTCGCCCTGGGCCTAGGCGGGCACGGACTCGGCGGACTGTGCTCGGCTAGCGCTGGGCTCGGCTAGACTATTGCCGAGCTCGGGCTCGGCACGACGATCGCCGAGCTCGGACTCGGCACGGAGATCGTCGAGCTTGGCTCGACTATCGTCGAGCCCTGTTTCCGCACCCGAGCTCGGTCTCGGCATGCCGGGCTTCGTTCGGCCATCGCCGAGCTTAGCTCGACTATTGCCGAGCTCGGGCTCGGCAAGCTGGGTCCAAGTTGATCTGAGCCGGCCGGTTCAACCCCTGTCGACCACTCGCGGGATACGGGGTTGTACAGTGGGTGTTTTCTACTGGCTCGAGACCTATTTGTCTTAGGGGTATTTCTGACCTTTTGGTCCCTAAGTTTGGGAAAACTATAAATATAGCCTTGAGGGTGCCTTGGAGGGCATTGCTTCTTAGCCACAAAAATCCTTCTGCTTTTTTCCTCCAAGGCACCTAGCTCAAGCATTGGCTAGGGAGGGGGAGACGTCAAAGGTCTTCCGGGTGTGAGGTGGGACCTCCACGCTAGAGCCGAGGGTCTGTTCCTAGCTTCTTGAGCCTTTGGCCTGTGACGTTATCCTGAGTGTAGTAGGTGTGAGGTCACCCCTTTCTTGGGACCCCGAAATCCACGAGAGACAAAGTTTTTGGTTTCAACATTTTGGTGCGGTGAGCGTGGAGAGTGACCAACACAGAAGATCTCGGGAAAGTGTCATGGTTGGAGATCAGGGAGGTGATGATGATCTCGGCGAGCTCCCCAACCCGTCACTCTTCGTATGAAGGGAGGAGTTCATGGCGTCCATCGAAGGCATCGTGGAGATGCTGCGAAGTATTACCCCTCAGGCTGACAGCTCAACTCCCACCCCCCCCCCCCCCAAGGACTGCCTTCTAGGGGTCTCGGCGAGCTGCCTCCCAGGGATCTAAGCGAGATAACCCTAGCAGGGGGAGAAGGAAGTGCATCGGGAAGACGACCCGGAAAGGAAAGGATGGGAGATGGGGTCGAGCGAGACCTCATCGGTCGGGAGTTGTTCTCCAGCCCGGCGAGTGCTAGCCTCCCAGGCGAGCAGGTCGCGCGAGTGGAGCTCGCGAGACCACCAATTAGGGGGTCACCCTTCAGCGAGCTGATCATCTCAGCTCCCATTCCCGAGGGGTTCAGAGAACCTGATATGGCTTACTACACCGGGAAGGATGACCCCGTCCAGCACCTGTAGTGGTTTGAGGATGCAGTCTCTATCAGGCCGATGGCAGATGCTTTCAAGTGTCGCCTCTTCGCGATCACGTTGAAAGACAAGGCAAGAAATTGATTCCATCAACTCCCAGCAAGATCGATCTATGGGTTCGAAGACTTGAGCCAGAGCTTTCAACTTCGCTTCTCCACCTCCAAAAAGAGGAAGAAGAGTCATGAGTCCATCTTCCTGATAAGGCAAAGGGCCGAGGAGTCGTTGGCCCACTACGTGGACAGGTTTCAGGAGGAGATTTTGGACGTCCAGGAGATGCCTGGGTATGTCCTCTAGATGGAATTCACGGAGGGGTTGTGCGAGGGGTTCTTCAAGATGAGCCTGACTCGAAAGACCCCCCCTTTCCTTCGAGGAGCTGATGGAAAGGGCGGCAGAGGAGATAGCAACCGAGGTGGCCAACCCGACGTTTGTCAAAAATTTGGCAAGGTTAACAGAGGCGGAGTCGAAGGAGCAAGGTGGCTCGAGGCATCAGGAGGGAAGAAGGAGGGAGGAGTCGAGAGCTCAGGGGTTCCAGGGATAGGAAGGTCCGGAGCCAGGTTGGAGGCAATAGGGAGGGCCCGTCCAGGGTCCAGGAAGAGGTCTCGTCCAGGGTAGGGGGAACTTTCCCGAAGGCCAATGGAGGTTCAACTTCCAAAGGCAAGCCCCAAGACAGCTCCTAACCCCACCGCAGCAAGCCTTGGCGATAGGAGGAGGGGGGAGAGGTAACGAGAGAGATCACTTAGCCCGCCGAAGGAGGGGAGGCCAGAAGAGCGTTACCATATTGTGACTTCCACCAGGTGGAGGGGCACACCACAGCTACCTGCCCCGAGTTCCTGGGAGTGAGGGGGCTAGAGGTCAAGCCCAGCAACAGCCGCCAGAGCAGATTGAAGTTCCATCCCGAGTGAGGGGGATGACATATGTGAGGACCGAGTCGATATGAGAACCCGAGGGGCCATATGAGTGATCCACGGTGGAGTGGGGGTCAAGCCTAGGTCCAACCCCCAGGGGAGAAGGAAGCGAATGAAGGTCATCATGCCCAAGCAGCCTAAAGAAGCCTCACCATGGTGAGGTCTTTTCCTTTTCCTTTTCTTATTTTGTAACAAGCTCTACCCCTGACCAGCTGAGTAAGGAGGTCATGTAACCCAAATTTTTCCCCGTTTGAGGATGTTGGATTTGATAAAGTTCAGGTGACATGCCTAGTTACCAACCCCCGAGAGGATCTCCTCACTCAGGCTCTCATTAGCTGGTTGGGTCGAATGTGCCTCGGGGAGATCAAGTTCCCAACCCCGAGAGGATCTCCTCACCCGGGCTCTTAATAGCTGGTTGGGTCGAATATGCCTCGGGGAGATCAAGTTCCCAACCCCCGAAAGGATCTCCTCACCCGGGCTCTCAATAGTTGGTTGGGTCGAATGTGCCTCGGGGAGATCAAGTTCCCAACCCCCGAGAGGATCTCCTCACCCAGGCTCTCATTAGCTGGTTGGGTCGAATGTGCCTCGGGGATATCAAGTTCCCAACCCCCGAGAGGATCTCCTCACCCAGTCTCTCATTAGCTGGTTGGGTCGAATGTGCCTCGGGGAGATCAAGTTCCCAACCCCCGAGAGGATCTCCTCACCCAGGCTCTTATTAGTTGGTTGAGTCGAATGTGCCTCAGGGAGATCAAGTTCCCAACCCCAAAGAGGATCTCCTCACCTAGGCTCCCATTAACTGGTTGGGTCGAATGTGCCTCGGGGAGATCAAGTTCCCAACCCCCGAGAGGATCTCCTCACCCAGGCTCCCATTAGCTGGTTGGGTCGAATGTGCCTCGGGAAGATCAAGTTCCTAACCCCCGAGAGGATCTCCTCATCCAGGCTCTCACTAGCTGGTTGGGTCGAATGTGCCTCGGGGAGATCAAGTTCAAACCCCCCCCCCCCCGAGAGAATCTCCTCATCCAGGCTCTCACTAGCTAGTTGGGTCGAATGTGCCCCGGGGAGATCAAGTTCTAACCCCGGAGGGGATCTCGCCACCCATGCTCCCATTAGCTGGCAGGGCAAGTTGACCCCTCGGGGAGGTTAAGTGAATTCTACTCGGAGAGGCTAAGTATCTTTTCGACCGCGCAAAAGAACTACACTCAGCGAATACGTTGGGTTGGACGTTTCATTCCGAGCGTAGAACTCGCTCGAAAAGAGCGGGGATTGTGTACAACCCTGTATTCGCGGAGTGGGGTCCCTCCAGCGGGCGCGGGGCTAGCTATGCATTTTTAAGCTTTTAGGGGGGTTTGGAACTCTTGGTGGCCAATTTAGGCTCAACCTGCATAATATACTAGTAGGGAGATGAAATAATTGTCCCCCCGGCCCTTTTGAGGGGTCGCCCAAGCCGCTTACTCTCCTAACCGCTTACTCGCCTAGCCGGTCTTGCCCTAACCAGTCTCGCCCGACCTCAGTTCACCTGCCGGTCTCGCCCTAACCGGTCTTGCCCGGCCTGTACTCGCCCTAACCGGTCTCGCCTGACCTCTGCTCGCCTAGCCGGTCTCGCCCTAACCGGTCTCGCCTAACCGGTCTTGCCCGACCTGTACTCGCCCTAATCGGTCTTGCCCGGCCTATACTCGCCCTAACCGATCTCGCCCGACCTTAGCTCGCCTAGCCGGTCTCGCCCGGCTTGTACTTTCCCTAATCAGTCTTGCCTGGCCTGTACTCGCCCTAACCGGTCTCGCCCGACCTCAGCTCGCCTAGCCGGTCTCGCCCTAACTGGTCTCGCCTAACCGATCTCGCTCGGCCTGTGCTCGCTCAGCAGCCAGTTCGCCCGGCCTGTACTCGCCCGCTCGCCCGGTCCTAAGGTGGAGGAGGAGTGGAGTGGTTTAACCCTCTCTCGCCTCAGATGTCCAGGGAGGGTGGTGGGGCATGGTGTAGCCTCCTTTCACCCCCGAACATCTTTTGGCCATGCTTTTACTGTTGTGCCCCCGGGGTGGAATTACCCCATTACCCCTCGGTGTAAGTGTTTTCTATTGGCCCGGGACCTATTTGTCTTAGGGGTATTTCTGACCTTTTGGTCCCTAAATTTGGTAAAACTATAAATATACCCTTGAGGGTGCCTTGGAGGGCATTGCTTCTTAGCCACAAAAATCCCTCTGCTTTTTTCCTCCAAGGCACCTAACTCAAGCATTGTCAAGGGAGCGGGAGACCTCAAAGGTCTTTCGGGTGTAAGGTGGGACCTCCACGCTAGAGCCGAGGGTCTGTTCCTAGCTTCTTGAGCCTTTGGCCTGTAACGTTATCCTGAGTGTAGTAGGTGTGAGGTCACTCCTTTCTTGGGACCTCGAACTCCACGAGAGACCAAGTTTTTGGTTTCAACAATTTTGGCCGCCCATCCTCAACCACCACCCCTGACAATGGCGTCCCTTCTTTCTCCCAGGACAGGTAGCCATTTGGTCGTCTGACCTCTTTCAGTCGTCGTCCCTGTCAGGGGCGACATTTTTCTTGCCCAGGACGGGAGGCCATTTGGCCTCCCATCCTCGGCCAGTCGCCGCCCCTATCAGGGGCGGATTTTCTCCCATCCTCTGCTAGCAGATGCCCCTATCAGGGGCGGTGTTTTTTTCGCAGAGGACAGGCGGCCGTTTGGCTGCCTGTCCTCTATCCTCCAGCCCCGATTAGGGGCGGCTTCCCATTCCCCTCAGTCGGTCGGCCTTTCGCTGGCGGTCGGCGGAGTTCCTCCTGTCAAATGTGGCCATCGCTGGCCAAGAGTCTCCCCGCCGTCGGCCAACGTTCGTCGTACGCCATGCGTTTTCTCCGTCCTCCGATCGCGTTTCCGCCATCGTCGCCGTCGGTTACGTGGGTAACCACCCACATGTTTTTCTGTAGTGGGGGAAATGCATAGCCAAAAATAGATTGAGTTGCGTCTAGTAAAATTATAAAATAATATGCGTGTAATGCGTCATGAAATCGGCTTATAAATATCGATCAGGGTGGTTATTGACTGCGAATAGCCGCATAACTGCCGTAATCATCCATAAAGCCTATAAATAGGGCCCAATGTCCTCTTTTATTTCTCATTCTCTCCTGAACCGGAAAATCTTCCTACAAATTTTCTCTCTCCTCCCACCTTCTTCTTCATTTCCTTCTCCTCATTCGAAGATCTTCAAGCACTCCTTGAAGGTCTCATTCGTCTTCGAAGCTTCCTTCGAAGATCTTCATCTTCTCCGCCCGGGAAATCGTCCTACGGAATATCTATCTCCCACTCCTACAGAATTTCTCTCTCCTCCTCCTACGAGATTTCTCTCTCCTCCACTTCTCTTCCTTGTGCGCTCCCCCGCGCGCCGCCTCCTTGTGCGCTCTCGAGCGCATCGCTTCCTTGTGCGCTCTCGAGCGTATCGTTTCCTTGCGTGCTCATACGCGCGCCTCTTCCTTGCGTGGGTCTCCGTCAACAAGCGTTCTGCGCGCTCTCCTCCAACAGGCACCCCGCGAGCTCTCCTCGGGCAAGCTCCTCGCGCGCTCACTACTAACAAGCTCCCCGTGCGCTCTCCTCTGGCAAGCTCCCCGCGCGCTCTCCTCTGGCAAGCGCCTCACACTCTCTCTACTAGCAAGCGCTCTACACGCTCTTCTCCATCAAGCGTCATGCGCGCTCTCCACCAGTAGCGCTCTGTGCGCTCTCCTCCTACCAGTTCCATGCGCGCTCTCCTCCAGCAAGCGCCCCGCATGTTCTCTGTCAACAAGCGCTCCACGCGCTCTTCTCCTGCAAGCACCCGGTGCGCTCTCTGCCAACAAGCGCCCCACGCGCTCAAGAGCAAGCACTCCATCCGCTAATAAGACAACTGCATAACGCTTCTCCAAGAGACAATCAGAAACAAGACACAAAGGATAAGGCGCACCGAGCGCGCCCTCGATCTTCAAACCCCATACATCAGAACGAGTGCAGCAAGTTGCTCCTGCATCAAAAAATTATCAGAGGACTTCGGAATACAATGAGCACATCGCTCTCCGCGACACATAAAGAAACAATTAGCTCTATGAATGGTGGTCTGTCACCCTCCAATCTCTCTCTCTCCCCGCAATAATTGTAACGAGAGGCGGCTTGTCGCCCTCGAGTTCTTGAAAAATCTCGGTAACAGTGCTCAGATCTAGTGAAGATTTGGTCGGCACAGATCTGACCACGTGATTTTTCACCCAGTTGACGGGTTTTCCACGTCAAAATATCATGTGTACATTTTCTCATTCATTGACTGTGGGCGCGCTCGACCGCTCAGACAGCTCAGTGAGCTAAGGCACGGTCCAAGTTACTCTGGTCCAACTGGGGCATCGAGTTTGGCAGCAACAAATATAAAAATAGAAATTTATGATAAGAAAATGAAATAAAGTACCGTTGTATAGGAAGATAAGCTTATAGGGAAATAAAAGTAAAAAATCGTGATTTTTTTAGGGAATTGTTAAAAGCACCGCACTTTTGGCTAATCGCACCGCTTTGTTAAAAGCACCGCAGTTTTTCACATATTGTTAAAAGCACCGCACATTGTTATCCGCACCGCAATTGAGATAAACACACCGCACTTAATTTATGAATTAAAATAAGTTCTCATTGAATTACAATATTAATATATACTCAATAAAAAAAATATTTGATATAAAAAAATCATCAAATGTGTTGTCCAAATTGTTATGCTCTTTTCTTCAAATATTTGTGATCTTCATCAACGACATCTATAATATGGACCAATAATAGTTGGGGCACAATTCACGATGAGGACCAATAATATTGCAATAATTTACTTCTAAACATAGAAACAGTAATGAGCTCTCAAAGAAATTTCAGAAGTCCTTTAACATAGGTGATTGTTAAAAGCAGCTCTTTATTGGCTAGTCGCACCCAAAAATCTCCTAACTTTTCGCGTCTTTTCGAAATACGTCGTGTACATGCAATTCCAGGAAAAGTGTTCAACACGAAAGTTGTAGATCTCGACGAGATATACAACTTTTGTGTTGAACACTTTTCCTGAAATTGCATGTACAAAGCGTATTTCTGAAAGGCGTAAAATCTGAGCGTGAGGAGAGGCGGCGTTGGCGCTGATATCTCCCGGTGTCGGCGATGGAAAGGGCTGGAGGGGGCTGGAGGAGGCGGGAGGAGCCAGCATCGCGTCAGGAGGCGGGAGGAGAAGATCGGGATTTTAGGGCTGCGGTGCGAGGAAGCAGCAGTGCGGTGCGGGTATATTTTTAGAGTGACAAATTTTAAATGTTAAAAGACCTAAATGCGGTGCGATTAGCCAAAAGTGCGGTGCTTTTAACAATTCCCTTTTTTTAATGAGAAAGGCAAAAGCTTAAAAGTGAGACCGTAATATTAAAAATAACAATAAATCTTTTATTTTGTTATAGTTTATAGTGTGTGACCTTTTAGATTATTTTCTAAAACAACAAGAGCGAAGACCTAATTATTTTGATAATAGATTAAAATTTTGTAAATCAAATACGGTTCTGTTTTTTTATTTTGAATCGTGAACCGCATCGAATCATATGGTATTTTAAAAAAATGGAACAGTGACTGAACCGTAAGCTATTAAAACTGAACCGAATCGTACGATTTGATTTGGTTTTGTTCGATTATGCGGTTCAGTTGGTTCAACTTACAGCTCTACGCATAACTATCATAACTACAACTTATTTACGAAATGTCACTCTCAAAAATTATAAAAGATATCTCAGACCCTCCTTCCATACCATCTGACTTCCTACGCACAAGAGAGCTCCTAAAAAATCCTTCGAAGATCTCCCGGTGCACTTGAAGGAATCCTCGAAGATCTTCCAAGACCTTCGAAAAATCTATTGAAGATCTCTCAGACGCATTCGAAGACCTAGTGGGGATTTCATCGAGCACAATGTTCCTCATACACATTGCACTCCGCGCACATTGCGTCTCGTGCACATTGCAATCTGCACGCCCCACACACATTACACCCCGTCACATTGCACCCCTATCGCATTGTGCCCTTCGCACATTGCGTCCCGCACACATTGCTCTTTGGGCACATTGCAATAAGCACATCACTCCAGACTCCTAGGCTCGCAACCAGAGACAAGTCGCGGACTCCAGATCATGCCAAGTCCTCCGCGCCCATTTTCAAGCTCTCGTCGCCGACACCAGATCGGGCCGAGCGCGCCACGCCCACTTCCACGCACTTGTTTCAAATTTCACATCGCACCGAGCGGGTCACTCTGACTTTCAAGCACCTGCCGAAGACTCCAAAGTGTAACAAGAACCTTGCTCCCTACTGCAACAATCAGATAAGATTTAGCTTCACGAGCGGTGTTCTCTCAACCTCGAAGCTTCTTCTCCTTCTCGATCTCTCCACTACTGTAACGAAAAGCAGACTGTCGCTCTTGAGTTATCTTCAAAGCCCTGTAATAACACCAAAATATAGTGAAAGTTTGGTTGGCACAGTCCCGAGTACGTGGGTTTTTACCCTTTTTCGGAGTTTTCTACGTTAAAAAACTTTCTTGTCAGTCGTCTCATTCAACTTTCACTGTTTGCACGCTCAACCGCTCCCGAGCTAAGATGGTTCGATTTAAGACTGGTCAACCAGAGCATCGAGTTTCGCCGCAATATTAAGGATTTCTCAAATTGTATTTATGAGTACGATGATAATGATGCATTTCTCAACGCATCCTTTTAACACAACCGTTTGGATAATTTCTTATAATTGCGGGACGTCCGAAAGTTGGGATATCTTGCATAGATATTGTATTAAAGTACTTGATACACTTGACATCAAGATAATACCTGAAAAATAAATAATCAAAAGGTGGAGGCTGAATGCAAGAGACAATGATATGTCAGATTTTCAAAAGAGTTATTTAAGGTTAGAGTATAGTTTTAGGCATAGAGCTTTGTTCCCCATTTTTGTTTAGTTAGTAAATGAGGTTTTGAATCTGAAGAAGGATGCATGGTTTTAAGCTCGATGGTACAAGAGCTAAGGGAAAAAAATTCGAGTGGCAAGATGTCCATGTAGTGATATACAACAAATAATAATAAAAATAACAAGGGTCCTGAAGATTACTCTGATCCAACATTCATAACATTCACAGAACGAGGAATTAAAAAAACCAATTACTCTTTACAAGAAATTATGTAGGGAAAAGGAGTTGGAAAAGTAGAATGTAAATGTAAGTACTTTCTCTCTATTTAAAAGTTTATTTTACTTAAATATAAATAATATTTTATTTAATATCAATTTTACAGATCAATTATGTAAATTTTGCAAAAAGTTGAACTTGCATCAAAAGATTATCTTAATATCTCATACATGTTGATGAAGGTAGCTATACTTTTAATCTACATTCTAAGAGAATAATTTATTTGTACATATTTAATTAGAATTTGATGAGTGACCCACTTCAATTCTCAGCAAAACTTTACGTCATCTCATATTAAAACATATAATGTAATTTTAAAGCTAGTAATGTAATTTTCTAACATGTGAAATTTTGAAGAGATAAAATCTTAATTCTATACTATTTTGTTCTCTTGTGGCCCTGTGGGAGATTCACACTTCATTCACATTAAGGCTTCGTTTGTTTGGGTTTTGGCCGGCCGTTTGGAGCAAACGGCGCCGGACAACGGCTAGTCAAATGGGGCGACGTCTCCGTTTTCTCTGTTTGTGCCAGCAGCAAGGAGGAAAAGCTCTCCCTTTCCAGCCACCGGATGCTCCCGCCACCGTCTAAACAAACGAACCCTAAATAATAAAATCAAGTGTCATCATGAGTATGGGTATGAAATTAATCCAGGCGTTTTTCTGCATCAATCATGCATATTAGGCGTTTTAGACTTGGTTTGACATATCGGTGGCGGTTGTAAATGCATGAGTTAAATCGTCATTCGTTAACGACCGTCTAACAAACTTCATCCGATTAATCATAAAAGTGGATGAAGTTCCTTAAATGTGCATTAACGAATGACAGTTTAACCCCGTGTTCACGACCGTCACCACCGTGTCAAACGGAACCTTAATCTATGCGTAAATCATTTGTCATATTTAATAAGTGTTTTTCCTCCACTAAGATAAAATGACTTGCTAAAAGAGACATTTTTTGGAGGGTGTTGTTACTCATAAATTTGATTTGATAGTAAATTCAAATTTTTCTCAAATTTTATTACTGTTATTTTTAAAGGTTTATTTCTGCTATTAGCAAACTCATGCCCTAAATCATTTACGCCCCCTTCATTACTCCCGTTCGCGACTCCCCTCCCTCCCCGAATCCCAGGCATTGCCCCCACTCACCTCTCGTTCTCCCGTTCGCAACTTCGCAACTACCCACCATCGTCTCCCGTTCGCGACTCATGTGCCCCGACGACAGCCCTCCCTCTCCCGTTCGCGATAGCCCTCCCTCTCCCGCACACGACTCTCCTTCCTCGCTCATTCGCTATTCCAAGGGAGAGGGTAACGTCCCCTGCTCCAGCGACTCCTAAGACACAAGCTGCTTTCTATACAGACTTCATGCATACTAGCTGATGCAGACCTCCAGTCTATTTAATGAGGGCCCTTAAATGGAGGACTTTTAAGGTTAATTGGAGAGTTAAAAGAGACATTTTTTAAGCCCATAAATGCGATCCTTATGGCCGAGGATTAATCTCTGCCATGAAATGAATAATGTTCATTTTATGACAAATATAGAGTATTCCCATTCATTAAATTTATTTAAATTGAATTTATATGCATGTTATAAAAAAAATTTAACAAAATAAAAAAGTGATGTATAATTATTTTTTTATATTAATTTTTATTTTAAATCACATTATTTAAATGATAGGAGCATATTTCTGTATATATCACAGTTAAGATACTGTCGCAATTAATCATGAAAGCAGGCTGGTGTATGTATATATATAATTATATATATTTATATATTTGCCGTGTAGAATTGTACATCGTAGATATTAAGGAAAAGGACGATCCTTCGTTGGGGGCAAAGGATCTTTTATCTAATTCAATCATCGGAAAGAAAAATACAAAATACAAAATAATATAAAAATAAATTAATGTATTCCATCTGCCGTGCATAGAGAAGAAAAAGCCACCGGCGTGGTTGTGTTTTCATTTCTATTACAATAATTTATTTATTTATTTAAGCATGCGTGTATTTTTTTTTTTACATTTTAAGTGAGATTAGTAAATCTTCTACAAGTAATGTAATGACAAATATAATTTATATTATCCCATGGTCTGCCTCTATCGCCGTAGTTTCTATCTTGATTAAATCTGATTTATTTATTAATCACATTCTAGATTTATCCCGTGCATAAGTCGAAAAGCATAGATCGTGCTGAGACCCTAGGTTTTCCTCGCCGGCCTGCAATTGATCAGAACTTTCTTCATTTCTGATGAAATGGATACTATTCATTTCATTATTTGAATGTATTTCAGGATAATCTCACATGTTAAATAATTCTATTCTTTTATATTTTTATTAAATCAAAGAAGTCTGCACTATTAGACGTATTTAAGAATGATTTTGTTCATCAGATGGACAAAAGTATACTATCCATTTCGTCAGAAATGAAGAGGATCCGGATCTGCCTGCGATGCCCATCCTTCGTCTCCTATGGGCTCATTTGAGTTGGCTCCATTTGGTCTAATCCCTAAATCAGAAGCAATGTCTTCTCACCCTACCCACTCGTGGTCTATGAAGCCAATATCGTTCTTCTTTCATAACTCATTGTTACAACTCCGCTTGCACTCACGCCCAACCCAACTCCGGCACCAGATCTGAGCTCGGCTTCAGAATCGGTACCGGAGCCCGAGAAGGGAAGGGGAGAAACTCATAATCATCAAAAAAAAAAAATGACAATAGTGATTCTTCTCCACTTATTGGTTTGTCGTACCCTTGCATTTCATTTTTTAGCTGTATTGAGTAAAATAGGAATTTTATATGATAGATATGTTGAGCCTGTTGCTTGCTTAGTTTTTTTTCAAAATGTATGAAAATTCTATTTTGAAAGTCTCGTGATAAATGTTAGGATTTCAGAGCCTGAGAAACTAAAACAATCCCGTGGCAGAAGTGAGTTAGTTTTTGCATATTCTCATTAAACTCATGACAGGAATCAAGAAAAATCATAGTTGCAAATATTTGGGCCAAGGTATTTCTTAAGGTAATTAATTTCACAATCTAATTTCGCCGGTCTTATATCAAGAACGAGAGAGAGCTGGACCATCTATAAACATGACCAGAGAGCTGCAGTGAGAAGGTCCCCCCCCCCCCATATTTCCAAATGTCAAAAATTTTTTCCCCTCCAATACCAAAGGGTTGAACTAGGTACGAGGAAGGCACGAGCTTGGTGACTGGTGAGTATGGAGTTTAGGGGGTCTCAATGTGTCATTCCTAGTACCCCTGAGATCCTCTTTATTGATAAATCTTGGGAGGGGGGTATTTATACTAGAATACCCTACCCCTACGAGATACCTACAACGCGACTTAAGGAGCAACGTCGCCCACATGATGACTAAGAGGTGCTACTCACCTATAGCGAATGTTGCAGGGTACTCGCCATTTCACAAATACTCACCACTGTTCCCTTCCATGAGGATGCCGAGTACTCTCCTGGTGAGGACAGTGAATAGTTGTCAGACTGCTAAGCTCATTAGCCATTTCTGATCTCGTCAAATTACAGGTTATACAACGACGTTTTTGTTAGTGTATATTTGGACAATTAACGGGTTCGGAGGCTTAACGGGTCGTGTCGGGTACACGGTTAACCCATACCCGTAGTAACTCCTAAGGGTTTGCCTATTTATACCCACCTAGGGGCAACGGGTAGGGGATTCCACCTAGATCTCCATCCGGATGCTTCGAGCAACTTCCACATTCTCGAAGTAATGCCTCGGTTGCTCGAAAAACTCGGTTCCTCCCGTAACCGTTTCGATCGGTTTTCCAACTTGGAAGGAGGAACTCGCATCGTAGTCGCCGGAGTGTTCTGTCGCGGGAATAGGGAAAGTCACAGCCGCTATTTAGGTATCGAAAAAATCGGCCGCCACTGTTCTCCTATCCCGCGCCGGTAAGAACGGGAGAAGGACGAATCCGCTCCCGTGCTCCTCTTTCTCTTCCCCGCCACTCCCGATTTCGGTAGATCAAGAAGGAAAAGCTTGCCCGTTTTCCTGTGCTTCCACGCCGGTGGAGAAGAGGGTCCTGGCCGCCGCTGGTTTTTTGATCGGAATCGGGACAAGAAAAACAATATCTCGCAGCTCTCGGTTCCTTCTGGTCGCCGCAAGAGGAGAAAAGGAAGCACGCCTCCGCTCTCTTAAAAAGATGCACTCCCGTTTCCAGTCCCGACTTCTCATCTCGATCGAAAGGTCGATCGCCCAGTCGTACCGCCTCTGGTTTTCTGCCTCCTCTTCCTCATTTCACAATCCACCTGGTTTTAGGGCAACTGGTATTAAATCCACTTTGTTCTGAACTGCTAACAAACGGAAACGAAGTAGATATCCAAGAATGGACTTTAATGGCCCCGAGTCGCCGGGGATGAATGATGAAGGAGAGGAGGATTTTGGCTTCTCCAGAAACTACTTCCCTGCAACGAGGGCAAGCTGCGTCCAGCCCTAAGAAGTCCGCTCGCAAGCTCTTGGAGATCGATCTCATCGAATAGCAGGTTTTAAGAGCTGTGCCATCCGAAATTGTGCTGAATAATGACGAAGGGATTGCTGCTTTGATGAGGAGCTACAAGAACTTATATACCAAATGGCCTGTTTGGAGGAAATCCCAATCTCATCTTCATTAACAGAGTTTAGGCCTGTTTCTCCATTGAGTTTAGGCCTAAGTTTTCATCTCCTATAAACCAACCAAGAATTGGCTCTTGCTTGTTGCTGGCATTTGGAGGAACAATGTACAGGTTCTTATTCACCAAAGCAAATTTGGTAGAATTTCTGTTCGTGTGGACCGCGTCTTCGGCGACCGTGGTTAGCTAGAGAGGAGCAATCACTTGTTTTTTGGATTGGATCTGAAGTGGACTGCATCGACTCTACTTAGATCAGGTGATATTTTTTCAGTTTGCGTTTTTCATTTTTAAAAATGTTAAAACGTAGCTCCTATAATTGCAGTAATATTGTAGTTTGTCAATCCTACTGTTTTCCAGAGGTGGAAACTCCACGCTTAACTTGACTTGAAAAATAAGAGATTTATCACACAGTGCTCAACGATTTTGCCACTATCCAAGAGGATATGGACAAATATCAGTGGAGTAAAGACGAGATTTTTTTTAGGGATTGTCTTCTCAATCTCCTGAATTCTCGCCCTACAATGACCTTTAGCAAGCTATCTCTTAAGTAGTTTCCCTTCAAGTCTGAAATGAATCGACTGAAGAAGAAAGAGGAAGCCCCACAAAATACCGCAACATGTAGGCTTTCTACGTGGTGGCTGGACAACGCTGCTACCTGTCATGTGTCTAATGACATGTTTTTTTTAAGGTCACAGTAGTTATGAAAAAGGTGGAGAACTACAATGGAGGAGAGACCAATGTGACCCATACTGGGAATGCTACCTTGGTGCTCTACTCAAGTAAAATTTTAATTTTGGAGCATATTAAGTTTATTCCTTCTCTAGCTGCTAACTTAGTGTCTATAAGTCTATTATGTGATGCCGGTATGTCTTTTACTTTTTGTAGCAGTAGAGTAACATTGTCAGTTAACTCACACTATTTTGGATGTGCATACGTCCAAAATAGGATGTACCGACTAAGTCTAGCAAATGAGTTAGTTCAACAAGTTCAAACAAACTTAGTTAGCCCTAAAACTCTACATGAGAGACTAGTGCACGTGAACTATAGAAAAATGTTCCAAATAGCTAGAACTCACCAGATCACATTAGACACTAAGTCACCGCCTGAGAAATGTGACGTGTGTGCTCAGACTAAGTTCACTAGGAAACCTTTTAGTGCGGTTACTAGGAGCACAATACCCATAGAGCTTATACATTCCGATATATGTGACTTTAAAAGTTTTGTCACCAGAGGAGGAAGGAAGTATATGATCACATGTATAGATGACTGCTCTAGGTTCTGTCACATCTATCTTCTTAAAACTAAAGATGAAGCGTTTGAAAAGTTTTGTCTTTTCAAAACCAGGGTAGAGAACCAACTAGACATGAGAATTAAGAGGTTTAGAAGTGATAGAGGAGGAGAATATATGTCCAGTGAGTTCCGGGGTTTCCTTGCCTCTCAAGGAATCATAGCAGAAACCACTGCTCCTTACTCACCCCAATCGAATGGTATAGCCGAGAGAAAGAATAGAACGTTAACAGAGATGTTGAATTCTATGCTCCTCACTGCTGGCATGCCTACTGCCTATTGGGGAGAAGCAGTTTTAACTGCAAACAACATTCTAAACAAAGTTCCTCATGCTAAGTTAGACGTCACACCCTACGAGCTTTGGTTTAAGAGACCCTCGTCTTTAACTAGACTTAAGACCTGAGACTGTATAGCCTATGGCAGGGTCTCTGACCCTAGACGATCTAAATTTGAACCTAGGACTACCACGTGTGTCTACTTAGGTTGTGCTGAAGATAGTGTTGCAGATAGATTCTTAAACCTGTCTAATAATATAATTATATAATCAAGGGATGCAGTGTTCTTTGAGGATAAGTTCCTTAAAGACAAAAACCTGACAATCCCAGGTATGCAAGCAACTATTACTGAGGAAAACCCTGAATCAGTACCGAGCACCTCCTATTCAGTCCCGGTAGACAGTAGTGTCCTAGAGTCTAGAAGGACTTCGGTGAGAGAGCAAACTCCCAGAACCTTTGGTAGTGATTTTGTCACTTACCACGTTGAGGCCGATCCATCCACTTATAAGGACGCGATGAGATCAAGGGATTCCCTACTCTGGAAAGAAGCCATTGATGAAGAGATGAACTCTTTGCTTTAGAACAACACCTGGATGTTGGTTGATAAGCCAAGAGGGGCTAAAACTATAGGGTGTAAGTGGGTTCTGAAAAAGAAACTCAATCCTGATGGTAGCGTAGCTAAGTATAAAGCACGCCTGGTGGCTAAAGGTTTCACACAAGTTAGTGGGGTGGATTACTTTGATGTATATTCACCAGTGTGTCATTTAGCAACCATTAGGATCCTACTTGCTATTGCGTCTATTGAGAACTTTATTGTTCATCAAATGGATGTTAAGACTACGTTCTTGAACGCAGATCTGACCGAAGAAATATACATGAGCCAACCTGAAGGCTTCATAGTAGAAGGTCACGAAAATAAGGTCTGTAAGTTGATCAAGTCTCTATACGAACTCAAACAAGCTCCAAAATTATGGCATGAGAAGTTTGACTATAGTGTAAGGAACATGAGGTTCATGTCGAGTCTCTCGGACAAATGTCTTTACATACGTAATAGATCGAACAAAGTCGCTATAATATGTTTGTATGTAGATGATATGCTGATACTTAGTTCTGATCAATCCGTAGTAGATGACGTTAAGTCAGAACTAATGAAGGAGTTTAGCATTAAAGACCTAGGTGTAGCTGAGACTATCCTAGGCATGTAGGTGAGCTTTGGAAAAAATGGCATTTCCCTAAGTCAAAGCCACTACATAAACTCCATGTTGGACACGTGGGGATACAGTGAACGTAGAGCAGTGGAGATACCTTACGATTACAATAATCGCTTAAAGCCTAATGATAGAGCTGCGATTCGACAGTCAGATTATGCTAAACTGATTGGTAGTCTCATGTATGCTATGGTCTGCACAAGACCTGACATAGCCTTTACGGTCGGCATGTTAAGCAGATTCACTAATAATCCTAGCCAAGACCATTGGGATGCCCTCGATAGGCTGATGCGATACCTAAAGCACACTCAAACGTATGTTTTATGTTACCATGGTCATCCTCCAGTGTTGGAAGGATATTCTGATGCATCATGGTGCTCAGAATTAAATGACAGCAAGTCCACTAGTGGATTTATATTCACACTAGGAGGAGCAGCTGTAGCCTGGAAGTCCAAGAGGCAATCATGTATTGCACTATCTTCTATGGAATCCGAACTCTACGCTCTAGCTTCAGCGGGTGAAGAAGCAGAGTGGATAAGAGATTTGGTGATGGACATTTCATTGTCGAGCCTGAAATTGAATTCTGTTGCAGTTTATTGCGATAATTAGGCTACGAAAACGATTGCTACGAACACTTTGTTCAACAGCAAAAGAAGGCAACTCAGAATGAAACAAGCCTGGTTGACCTCCCTTACGAGTCAAGGGATTGTGAACCTCGTTGATGTGAGGTCAAAAGATAATGTTGCAGACGCCTTAACAAAGGGCTTAAATAGAGTTCTCACGATTAAAACATCGGGGGAGATGAGATTAAAGTTCATAGAAATATGAAACTTCCTCCAATGTTTATGTTTTATGGTAAGAACCTATAGTCGCAACATTCAAGCATCTAATAACAGACTGAAAACCCCAAATAATTTCTTGATGAAAGCCCAAGATGGTTAGATGCTAGTCATTCCACACCTGATGACTTAACATCTTTCTCATTGTAAGCCGATTTGAGAATTATTCAACTGGGAATAGAAAGTCGTTGTATGAGTTAATCTAACGTTAGTGATCATAACACATTATTCCACATTTGATAATGCTGTAAATGACGGTGTGCCAAATCATATGATGAGGTACATAGTGTTCACTAATGAGTAAGATAACAACGTTTGATTTATTAAAATCAAAACCCGACTGGTCCTAGCTAGACTGGATAGAGATGCTGACAGTGTTACTTCACTACTACTACAAGTACTAAGCTCATTTAGGTAGAGCTAGTTTACTTTGATACGTCACTGCATATGTTTATGAATTCATAGAGTCTGACTCATGAAATTCCTTGCAGACACTGGTGAAGATGGAGGAGAGAAAGTGGATTTTGACATAGATGATGATGATCTACTCTCTGAGTAGAATTGTTACATGTTTATCTGTAGTCATTTTATTGTTTTTCTAGACTTATTTATTGTTGAGTAGCACATTTTTCGTTGCATGTATTATGTTATTGTTTTTAAAAAAAATTTATGTTTATGTTTTCTTTAAAAACTGTGCTAACTCTTATGGTAATGTGTTAAGTCGGAAATTTATTTTAATATTCTCCACTTTCTGCACTCCGAAACGTATACGTTATTTGTCACAAATATAGGAGGAGATTGTTAGTGTATATTTGGACAATTAACGGGTTCGGAGGCTTAACGGGTCGTGTCGGGTACACGGTTAACCCATACCCGTAGTAACTCCTAAGGGTTTGCCTATTTATACCCACTTAGGGGCAACGGGTAGGGGATTCCACCTAGATCTCCATCCGGATGCTTCGAGCAACTTTCACAGTTTTTGCTCCTATGAGTTTGGACAAAAAACAAGACTGCCATATAATATATGTTTGGCATGATAGTGATTATGACCGCCACAAAGCAAAGAGAACTAGTTTTGGACATAAAAATAAATGGAGTTTCGTAAGTGCAGTCAAGCCTTCACGATCAATATTTTTTTTTATGATTTGTTAATAACAAATAAAAGTTTGCTACTAGTCATTTTCAAAATAAATATTTGCTAAAAATAATAATTTGCTAATAGCCTAAGGTGATTTGCTAAACATTAAGAAAAATTTAGGCTAAAAAATCGTTAGTTTGGTAAAAAACTTGGGGTAATTTCCACTGGGCTTCTTTAGCAAGTAAAGCCCAATAAGGCCCAGCCCAAATTTTTTATGTTCAAAGGGCGTTGCGGATTCATCTTCTTTCTTCCCGATATTTCCTCAGCAACACCAATGAATCAGGAGAGGGATTTCCCCGATCCAGTCAAACCTAGAATCCCATCTTCCCCATGGCGACGAGCTCGTTTCTCACCCACCATCCAAATCTCAGACACGCTCCTTCCCACCTCGATCTCCATGACCACCCCCGTTCTCCAACAATCCCCATCTTCTTCCCTCCCAGCTTCCCATCTCACGAATCACATTTCCCCGCTGTGAAGACTATGAAGCCAAGAGGAGTATTTCTTCTCCGTCGCGCCGTTGAGAGCAGCAGCACAAACCTAGGGCAGGCATCGAGTTTGGCTGACGATGACGAGGAAGAAGACGGGCTGTGCCCTGTGGATTGCGTGAAGGAGTTCAAAACGGAGGAGGAGTTCTCGAGGATTCTGGAGAGGGCCGAAGGGACAAATTCCCTCGTGGTGGTGGATTTCTACCGCACCTCGTGTGGGAGCTGCAAGTACATCGAGCAGGGTTTTGCCAAACTATGCAAGGGGTCTGGAGATGGCATGGATTCTGTGGTTTTCCTCAAGCATAATGTGAGTTTTCAAACTATTTCTAGTGCAAAAAATAGTTCAGAATGATTCTGGAGGATATGCTTGATGGTCGGAACTTAGCTATATTTGCCCGTGCTTATTACCAGTTTTCAAGTTCCAGTCTTCTTCTAGTGATATGGAGAAGAGGAAAACGTGGGAATGTAGTTTAATTTAGGTGAAGGATTTTGGTTAGGTTACAATTTCTTTTATGGCAAAGTATGAATTAATACTTCCCCCGAGGGCCGGCCGCGCACCTGTACCACACCAGGTAGATACTGATACTGATGTAAACCAATCTAGGATTTTAAAATAAAAATAATTTTGTAAGCAAAAATATTTTATTTGTTATAAAGATAAGATTAAGAAATTGAAAAATTAAGTTGATTTTAATTTTTTTTTAAAAAAAGGCCTAGAGTGCCCAAAATTGAATTTGCGCGCGAAATCATCTTTCATCTTTCACATCCGAACTTCGAGATAACCGTTAATTATTATTCGAGAGAAAACTCTTTTGCGTGTTTGTCGATTTGAATCGCCGCGAGATGTGTAATTCCACAAGCAAAATTACAAGTTAAAAATTGCGAAAATAACGGTAATTCAAGCGATAGAACGTTCGAGGCAAGCTCTTAATTATTCAAGTGAATGCATAAATTTAAAGCTACCAAATTCGAGCAATAAAGGGCGAAGGATACCGCAGGAGAGCAAGTCCAGTCCAAGCCCGACAGCTGAGGTGAACCAGTTGTAACCGACTGATTTCTGGGAGGGATTGCTGTAGTCGACAGTAGACGGCAGGGGAGGAGGTCGGATGGCGTTGGGGTCGGAGTATTGTAGATCTCTATTGGTGTGGATTGAAGGAGGCTTGTTGGAGCGTCGCATTGGCGGATTGAGGTTGACGAAGTTCGTAGAACTGGCGACAGACGGATTGCTGGATTTGGCATGTTGGAGTTGACAACGATCGACCGGGGCAGTCGCCAACGAGTGGGGAAAAGGTTGACGGACGATACCGGGCCACTGGTGGCGCGAGCGGGATTAGATGACGGCGTCTGGGCGTGGAGATTGTACCAACGAACATGGAACAAAATTAGGTATTGTTCCCTATATTTGTCCGGTCTGTCTCTTTTTCTTCCTGGCTGATTGTTTAATAGGTCTCGGATTTCAAAACTCTTTCCAAAAAATAGTTCACGGGCAGCAATGATTTTGTCTTTTCCCCTTTTCAATATATTTCGCAAAATGATTTACTTCTAATTATGACTTTTCTAACTATAGCTCCTCAATATATTTTCAAAGGTTTTTCCAATTAAGACTCCATATTATTTTCTTCTAAATAAAACATCGATGTTTTGGAATTCTCAACTGATGCCCATATTTTCTTTTATTGCCTTGTACGAATATTGGAATTAAATTTTATGCGGATTTTAAAATAGTTTTAAGTTTTCCTCTGCCGTCCTAGCTATCTAAATTACCAGACCATTTTTATTTAAGATCTCATTGGACGGTAAACCTGAAGAGCCGAAAAATTTCAAGTAAAAGCAGGTGCGCGAAAGAAATACACAATAATAAATAAATGTTGAGAAATTAAAATGCGTGACTTAGGATGTCACGAAGGATGCATCAATTTTCCCGAGGTTGAAAAAGCTCGACCCCGACGAGACTTCGCAAAAACTGGCAATGGAGAGATCTGACATCGTCGATGGTGCTAGATCGGGTGGAATATCTTGGGCCTTGACGGATCGCTCATCTGGCGGCTCAATGCGCTGCTGAATATGAACTAGATCAAACCTCCTGCAATAAGCAATCACCTGACCTCCTTTTGAAAAGTACAAATCATGGCGATAACGACCGGCCGTGAGTTTGTAATGTTCAAAGGTTGCTCGCAAAATATTAGCAGTAATTTTATGAAGTTACTTTAAATAATTAATATGAGCTTGCAAATTGAAGGAAATACGTTCATAGAATGAAAGATGATGATGGTCAAGTGGGCGGGACAACGCAAAAAAAATCTCGAAAGGAGATATATTAAGAGAGTGACTTTTAGAATGATTACAAGTGAAATTTGTTTGTGGAGGACAAAATCTCATTTCTTTAGATTCTCCCCTATTAAATGTCTAAGAAGGTTCTCCAAACTCTTAGTAACTATTTTAGTCAGTTCAATGGTTAGAGAGTGGTAAGAGGTGCTAAACTCGCTCAACCCCATAATATATTCAAAAAATTTATTATAAAGTATTAAATACATTGTTGTAATTTCACAAATCCGCTTTTGTCTAACTTAATATTATAAATTTTGAAATTAATTACAATTTTATCTTTCAAAAGTTTCCATAGAAATCCTTTAAAACGTGTAACCTTATTGAGTGTGAAAAATTTAGGAGTTCTTATTGTCCTTAAAACATGAGTTTTCTTGAATATATTGATAATTTGAAAATAATTTTTTTCAAGCATATTTATAGGATGTTGTAATGACATAAAATGATGTTCTCCAAAAATGAAATCAATATATAGTGGTGACATTAGTGCTATGGGTGACAAGTGTTCTTCAACCAAAGTCAATGGGCTCACATGTTGACGGTTGAAGTGGGCTAGGAGAATCATGATATGTGTAGATCGAATCTATGTCACCTAAGGTGTAGGGCTTATCACTAGCCAACTCCGTCTTTGGGAGCGATGAGATCGAAGGTATGTCATTTGATGCAACTCGCGTCGCTTCGTTTTTATTACTATTATCGCACATGTTTTTTTATTTTTATAGCGCACGCTTTTACACATTTTTTGGTTTGTTTTGTAGCGTAAAGTTGTATCGCGCATGTTATGAGCACTTGGATTTTATATTTTGTATCACGCATGATGTTCGCGCCTTTTTGTTTGGCTCGTTGGTGTGACCGGCCAATGAGACCCCAAATGCATAGGTCCGGTAATTTATGAGCTATGTTAATTTAGGGCAAACAAATTTAATGAACTATTTTATTATGTAGCGTCCCCTATGCTTATAGCCCGCCCCACTTTGAAATTCTCATTCTTATAGCCTTTTAATCGGTGCCATTCAAAATCTCCTATGTTGGTTATCTGCTAGCCCATCTTGAAGCCCACCTCCAAAAACCATCCCAAACTATCCCCCCAAAATCTGTCATTTATTTTAAATGCTTAGTAGCAGCCAATAACGATTTTTCCCTAATCCCTCCTTCTATAAAAACAATCCCTCCCCTCCCTTTGAACCCGACTGGAATAATAACTGAATGAACCAATTTTAGGTTTCGTTCGGTTCCTTGTCCAGCGCCACCTAATACCCTGCTGTCTTTCGCCCAGACGAAAGCCTTGAACCGCACCTCCAGCGTCCATCTCCTCCGTCAAATCCATTTTCCAACTCTCCTTTCAGCGCCGAACTCCTCGCCTGAAGCTCCTGGAGTTTCGTCCAGCCCCGACGCCGTCAAAAATCTTCCCGTCTGAAGTCGCAGACGTCTTCTACGGCCAGCCTAGGGCCCGTCGACCCCGCCGAAAACGACTCTTGCGTTTTCCCTCTTCCTGTCGACCTCTCTCTCTGCTGCTCCAGCACTGTCGGCTACCTTCCAGAGCTCCACTCCTGCAGCACCTCCGGCCACCTGCAACTAGGATCTCCACCTCACCCTCTCGACATCCCCTCCAGTGCGCAGACGTGGTCTACGTCGTTATTCCTCCACAGTTTAAAAGTCTCGCTAGCCAGCATCTCTTGCTCGCCAACTTAGATCATTATTATGCTCAAAGTATTTAAAATGAACGATTAATTATTGGAGCTTGCCCGACTAATTTTATCTCATAATTATCATTATTACATATCCGTATTGCCACCTTCTTGAATGATATGCCCGTGAAATTGTGAATCGCGACGTTTACTATATGAGTGCGATAGCATTTCATTCATTTGCGACGCCTAGGTCGATTTAGTCGTTAAAATAGCCCGCTAAGTTGCCTCATGCCACATTTATTTTAATTGATCGCATTTAAATATCGTTGAAAACTACAGCCCCTACCTCGGTTCATATCAGTTTGGTGTGACTGCTGAGATATCTCACTCCATCGTGGGATAGCCGAGCGCCTATCGTTTTCAAAATTCTAAGTTTAGGTACAAAAAATGGATGATTTAGATGCGCGTATCAAAGCTTTGCAAAAAGACGTTGAGTTTGTCACTGCAGAACGTAGGCAGAACCTGAGTGGGTTGTGCACCTTTGTTCACAACCTGGAGGTGACAATACGCACGTATTATGCTGCTCCTGCATGCCTCCCCACTTTGTATCACATAGCGGAGCACGAGGTTAGGTCTTGCAAATTGCGATAGTCCCCTTCCTCGCCTCGTCAGTTTCACCCATCCCCGCCGTGACACTCACTTCTGTCGAGAAGATTCTTCTTTAGCTGCTCCAGGAAGAAAAGCTTCCTCCTATTTTTATTCCCCAACTGAAGTCGTGACTCTACCTATCTCCGTTATAGCACCCCCAAGTCATGGAACCACTTACCTCTGGGTCAACACCTATTTTAGCAACTGAGTTTTTTCCAGAGCCCCCGCTCTCACAAGAACTTATTTGTGATGTGTTACTCACCTCAGATGACACATCGCCGCTCTCTCTTCTCCAAGAGGAGAAGTTGACTAGTGAAGAGACCCTCGTCTTAGGTGACCTAGACTCGTTCATCATATGTCATGACCTTCTTGGCACACTACCACCACAAACCCTTGAGGCCACAGACGTTGTGCTTGGTGACCACTCACTAGTGCCACTCGAGTCACCACCTTATGTAGATTTTATTTTTGGTGAGCACGTCTTTTGTTCACGTCACTTCCCTTTAGTTTTAGGCGAGCATATTGAGTCACCACATCACTATCGTTTGAGTTCTGACATTTTTAAGTTTAGTAGTCTTGAGAGAGTCGAGACGATACTTAGATTTTTTACTCCTCATAGGGACACCTGTTTTAAGGGTTTTTTATAGAAAATTTTATACTGTAAAATTGGAATTGGTTTAAGATTTTGTGACACGAACAGAATTTCATCGGGTGAAATCACAGCGATAGCCGATCCTAGTTTAGCAGACGATCATAGGTGTCTATCGGGCGAGCATACGGGGCGTTATGAGTTGCTGATCCACATGTTGATTCCACTTGCTTACCGTTCTCCCTCCTGCCACATTTTTTCCCCCACACACCGCCCCTGTCATCCTCTGAAAGCTCTAATAATTATTGTTTATTTAAATATTTGACATGAAATTTTGACTAATGAATTGCGAGTTTTTTGGGATGAGAGGTTACTTCCAGGTTTTGGGTCGCAACGGCGACATCAGTAGGACAATATGCATCATCTCTCTGATCGACGTTTGGACTTTCTACTTGCAGGTCGCATCAAGTCTCGTCGGGGTCGAGCTCTTTCAACTCCGGGAGAATTGATGCAACCCGCGTCACTTCGTTTTTATTATTATTATCACACATGTTTTTTTGTAGCGCACACTTTCACGCATTTTTTTGGTTTGTTTTGTAACGTCAAGTTGTATCGTGCATGTTATAAGCGCTTGAGTATTATATTTTTTATCACATATTATGTTCGTACCTTTTTGTTTGGCTTGTTGGTGTGACCGGCCAACGAGACCCTAAATGCATAGGTCCGGTAATTTAGGAGATATGTTAATTTAGTGCAAGCAAAATTAATTAACTATTTTATTATGTAGCGTCCCCTATGCTTATAGCCTGCCCCACTTTGAAATTTCCATTCTCATAGCCTTTTAATCGTTGTCATTCAAAATTTCTTATGTTGGTTATGTGCCAGCCATCTTGAATCCCACCTCCAAAACCCATCCCAAACTATCCCCCAAAAATCTGCCATTTATTTTAAATGCTTAGTAGCTGTCAATAACAATTTTGCTCTCATCCCCTCTTCTATAAAAACAATCCCTCCCCTACCTTTGAATCCGGCTAGAATAGAAACTGAACGAACCAATTTTAGGTTTCGTTCGGTTCCTTGTCCAGTGCCGCCTAATACCCTGTTGTCTTTCTCCCCGGCGGAAACCCTGAGCTGCACCTCCAGCCTCCATCTCCTTCGTCAAAGCCATTTTCCAGCTCTCCTTTCAGCGCCTAACTCCTCGCCTGAAGCTACTGGAGTTCCGTCCAGCCTCGACGCCGCCGGAAATCTTCCTGTCTAAAGCCGCCAACGTCTTCTGCGACCAGCCTAGGGCCCGACGACCCCGCCGACCACGACTCTGGCGTTTTCCCCCATCTCGTCGACCTCTCTCTGCTGCTCCAGCACCGTCGGCTACCTTCCAGAGCTCCACTTCTGCAGCACCTCCGTCCACCTGCTGCTAGGGTCTTTACCTCACCCTCTCAGCATCCCCTCCAGTGCGCAGACGTTGTCTACGTCGTTATTCCTCCACAGTCCAGGAGTCTCGCCAGCCTGCCTCTACCCCTTGGGTAGACCTCTCCATCTCTTGCTCGCCAACTTAGATCATTTTCATGTTCAAAGTATTTAAAATGAACGGTTAATTATTGGAGCTTGCCCGACTAATTTTATTTCCTAATTATCGTTATTACGTATCCGTATTGCCACCTTCTTGAATGATATGCCCGTGAAATTGTAAGAGGAGTCTCTACATATAATGTCACATATAAATTAAAAAATTATTAAAATTCAAATTATTTTAAAAATGGAGAATATGGACGAGCGAAATAAAATAAAGATTTAATAAAATAAATTTTTTATAAAAAGGACATTAATTTTTTTTTATTTTTTTAAAAAACTGGTTCGCGTGATTCGCGATAGGAGCGAATCACTTAACCTGCCTCTAATACAAAACTGATGTAAACCAATTTAGGATTTTGAAATAAAAATAATTTTGTAAGTAAAAATATTTTATTTGTTATAAAGATAAGATTAGGAATTTGAAAAATTAAGTTGATTTTGATTTTTTTATAGGCCGAGCCCAAAACTGAATTTGCACGCAAAATCATATTTCACATCCGAACTTCGAGATACAACACTCAACACTCAAGCCTTTATCCCACTATAGTGGGGTCTGCTATATGATTCCTTTTTCGCCATTATGCCCTATCTTTTTTCATAATCTCACTAATACCTAAGTACATTATGTCTTTCCTTATAGTTTCATTCCAAGTCTTTATTGGTCTACCCCTCCCTCGTTTAACATGGCTAGTAACTAAACCCTCACAGTGCCTAGCAAGTGCTTCTAATGGTCTCCTTTGTACGTGTCCAAACAATCTAAGTCGAGCTTCTCTCATCTTCTCTGTAACTAGTGCTACTCCTGTCTTATCCCTGATACATTCATTCCTAATTCTATCCAGTCTCGTGTGTCCACACATCCACCTAAGCATTCTCATCTGCATAACTCCCATTTTTTGCTCATGTACACAATTCACTGCCCAACACTCAGAACCATAAAACATCGCTGGTCTAATCGCAATACGGTAAAACTTGCCCTTAAGTTTTAATGGTACTTTACAATCACATAAGATCCCTGACGCGCCTCTCCACTTCAACCAACCCGCTTGGATTCTATGTGTCTCATATTTATCTACACCTCTGTCTTTTTGAACTATCGATCCAACATATTTAAAACACTCACTACGAAAAAATATTTTGATTACACAACTTAATAACTAAGTCATCCGTCCTTCTTGTACTGCTAAATTTAAGCTCCCTTTACTCCGTCTTTGCCCTTCTCAACCTAAAGCCCTTCTTTTTAAAGTTTCTCGCCAAGATTCAAGTTTTGCGTTTACACCCTCGCACGTCTCATCAACCAAAACGATATCATCTGCAAACAATAAACACCAATGTATTACGTGTTAGATATGCCTGGCGAGCTCATCTAAGATAAGGGTAAATAGATAAGAGCTTAAAGCTGAACCTTGATGTAAGCCAACAGTGATAGAGAATTCTTATGTTAATCCTCCAGATGTCCTCACCCTTGTCACTGAATTTGTTTACATATCTTTGATTATGTCAATATATGATACATTTATACCTTTCTTTTCTAAGACTCTACTCTCCATAAGATCTCTCTTGGAAAAACTCTATCATAAGCCTTCTCAAGATCAATAAATAACTTATGCAAATCTTGTTTTCTTTCTCGATAGTTGTCAATGAGTCTTCTCAAGAGATGTATAACTTTCATAGTCGACCGCCCTGACATGAATCCAAATTGATTCTCCGAGTTGTTAGTCTCTCGTCTTACTCTTCTTTCTATTACTCGTTCTCATAGTTTCTTCATGGTATGACTCATCAATTTTATTCCTCTGTAATTAACATAACTTTTTATATCTCTTTTATTATTATACAAAGATACCAAGATACTTTTTTTTCATTGGTCTGACATCTTCTTTGACTTTAGTATCTTATTAAAAAAATTTGTAAGACACAAAATTTCGTTATTCCTTAGACATTTTCATACTTCGATGGGTATATCGTCTAGAACAACCGTCTTTCTATTTTTTATCTTATTTAGAGTATCGTTTACCTCCGATGCTAGAATTTTACGATAAAATGTTATGTTCTTATATTTTCTGATTTACTTAACTTTTCCAAGTTCATTTCATTGCCCTTTGTTTCATTATAAATTTGATACAAATATTTTTTCCATCACTCTTTAATATTCACATCATCCGTCAAAACTATATCTGTCTCATCCTTTATGCATTTTACTTGACTTGAATCTCCTGTTTTCGTTTCTCTAGCTCGAGCAATTTTATATATGTCGCGCTTTTCATCTTTGATATTTAGTCGCTTATAATTTTTTTCATAAACTTGACTTCTTGCTTTACATTTTGCCTATTTAGCTTCTTTTTTGACGGCTTTATACCTGGCTAAGTTTTCATCATTTCTACAAGCATAAAGTGATTTATAACTGATCTTCTTTGTCCTTACTTTGTCTTGCACTTCCTCTTTCCACCACAAAGATTCTTTATTTGGTGGCGCACGACCTTTTGATACTCTAAGTACGTTTTTTCCACTTATCCTTAAATGTGAAGACAACTTTCCATGAGACATTATAATCAACATAAGAATCATCAATTAGCTGTTCCATAAATGCTGTCTTGAAAGCAACCTGCTTTTCCATCTTCAAATCCACCATCGAATTTTTTGCAACATTTTTGTTCTTGTTTTAAATTTATTATATTTAATTTGTACATCTAACACAACTAACTTATGTTGTGTTGTCAAACTTTTCTCCCGGTATGAATTTGCAATCCTTACAAATCATTTTATCCCTTTTGCGAGTCATAAAATAATTAATTTGTAACTTATTTAGTCCATTTTTAAACGTAATTAAATGTTCTTTCCTTTTTATGAAAATCGTATTTGACACAATCAGTTCCTGTGCTACGATAAAGTCTAAAATGGTTCGTCTTTCTTCATTTCTTTCTCCATATCTTTATCCTCCATGAACGGCTGTATAATCTACATTTTTCTTTCCTGTATGTCCATTTAAGTCTCCTCCTATGAAAATCTCATCTGCTTGTGGAATTTCTCTTAGTAAATCATCTAAGTTTTCCAAAATTGCACTTTAATAGCCTCACTTAATCCTACTTGTGACGCGTAGGCACTGATCATATTAATAGTTGTCTTTCCTATGACCAATTTAAGAGTTAAGATTTTATCACCTTTTCTACTTACCCTAACAACTTCATCTTTCCAAGAAGTATCCACAATAATACATACTTCACTGCTTGTTTTATTTTTTCATATGTATCATAATTTAAAACATGAATTATTTAAAATTTTAGCTTTCTCACTCACTCATCTAGTCTCTTGCATGCATAAAATATTTATCCTTCTCTTAAACATCGTATCCACTACTTTCATCGCTTTCTCCTAAACATTGTATCAACTACTTCCATCGTACATATATTCCAACTTTTAAACCTAAGTCGATCACAATTCCTATAACATACTTCCCTAAGATGTCTATGTGAGGACCTTTATCTATTTAACACTACACCCAAGTTCTCTTGGAGGTGCAACGGTTCTTGCCAAGATGGGCATTCAGAGCATACGACGAAGACTCTTCCATATTTAACACTACGTTTATCCAAACTATTTTGCGTGTTTGTCGATTTGAATCGTTGCGAGATGTGTAATTTCACAAGCAAAATTACAAGTAAAAATTTATGAAAATTACTGTAATTCAATCGATAGAACGTTCGAGACAAGCTCTTAATTATTCAAGTGATTGCATAAATTTAAAGCTACCAAAATCGAGCAATAAAGGGCGAAGGATACCGCAGGAGAGCAAGTCCAGTCCAAGCCCGACAACAGAGGTGAACCAGTTGTAACCGGCTGATTTCTGGGACGGATTGCGGCAGTCGACAGTAGACGCCAGGGGAGGAGGTCGGGATGGCCGCCATGGTGGGAGTATTGCAGATCTCTGTCGGTGTGGATTGAAGGAGGCTTGTTGGAGCGTCGGATTGGCGGATTGAGGTTGATGACGTCGACAAAACTGGTGACGGACGGAACGCTGAATTTGGCACGTTGGAGTTGACAACGATCGGTCGAGGCAGTCGCCAATGAGTGGGGAAAAGGGCCAAAAGGCTGACGGACGCTGTTGGACTGCTGGTGGCGCGAGTGGAGGGGGTTGTTGTCGAGCGGGGATTAGATGATGGCGTCTGGGCGTGGAGATTGTACCGGCAAACATGGA
The DNA here is from genome assembly GCA_039513925.1 of Platanthera zijinensis. Taxonomy (NCBI): domain Eukaryota; kingdom Viridiplantae; phylum Streptophyta; class Magnoliopsida; order Asparagales; family Orchidaceae; genus Platanthera; species Platanthera zijinensis. The sequence continues at coordinate 15,615,192 of CM077085.1, forward strand.
ACAAAATTAGTTATTGTTCCCTGTATTTGTCTGGTTCGTCTATTTTTCTTCCTGGCTGATGTTTAATAGGCCTCAAATTTCAAATCTCTTTCCAAAAAATAGTTCACTAGCAGCAATGATTTTGGCTTTTCCCATTTTCAATATATTTCCCAAAATCATTTACTTCTAATTATGGCTTTTCTAACTATAGCTGCTCAATATATTTTGAAAGGTTTTTCCAATTAAGACTCTCCACATTATGTTCTTCTAAATAAAACCTCAATGCTTTGGATTTTTCAAAAAATGTCCATATTTTCTTTTATTTCCTTGTATGAATATTGGAATTAAATTTTATGCGGATTTTAAAATAATTTTAAGCTTGCCTCTATCGTTCTAGGTACCTAAATTACCAGACTTTTTTTTATTTAAGATCTCATTTGACGGTAAACCCGAAGAGCCGAACAAGTTCAAATAAAAGCAGGTTCTCGAAAGAAATACACAATAATAAATAAATGTTGAAAAATTAAATTGCTTGACTTATGATGCGACGAAGGATGCATCAGATACGTACTTGATATTCGACGGATACATCTGCCACTCTAGTCTACAGATACATTAGCACTTCTAAAGTAAATAAAAGACTTCTCGTGTCATTTAAAAAGGGAAAAATTGAGACCCATAAATGCTCTAGATTTATATTTCTTTTTATTGTTAGAATTATGAAGAATTTTATTTAAATTTGGTTGTTTTATTTATTTTTATGTATTTGAGGATTTTGTGTTTTAAATTGGTAGTATTTCTATCTGTTCAATATGAATTTTTCTACGTTTTATATATTTTAAACGAAAGGTGATATATATATATATATATATATATATATATATATCAATTTTAATTATGTCGTGCCCTGAACGTGCCAATATCCTTATTTGTTTGATTTTGTCCTACCACCACACTGGATACGTATCAGACCCGGTACTCGTACATGTACCTGTGCTTCATAGCTTGCAAGATGTTCAGTAGGTCTATAGATTTTAGTAATCCCTTTTTTTTCAGATCACCATTTTATCTTTGTTTAAGTATGGATTACAAAAAAGGCTTTTGCATGTCATTACTGTTTTAATTATTCGGTCAATGTTGGGCTATTAGATTTTGTAGGTGTATTTGCGTTTAGTCCCACACCGACTATTGGTGTCTTTGAGTCATGTTGTAATCCTATCTAAACCCCCTATGTGGATGAATGTTTCTATTTTCTCTTTTCTCTTCCAACATGGTATCAGATCGAAGAGATCTAAAACCCTATAATATTCTCTCCCGTGGCTGCCACAAGTGCTTTTGTTTTTTTTTCTAAGCTAATCGGTCGACGCCTCTCCTTTTGCTCCGGACGGGTGCGTGCCCCACCGCTCCCGTCGACATGAACGTCCAATGATTCCATCGACGGGAGAGGTCCTTCTCCCCGTCGATCCCCTCTTCCTGCCGAAGCCAGTCGTCTGTCGTTGTTGTCGCTAGCAGCTTCTCCCGTCGTGCCATCTCCTTAAGCCTACGCCCGATCCTGTCGCTAAGGGTAGCAACCTCTCTCTCCCCCTTCTTCTCCGGTGAGAACTTGTCGCGCTTCTCCCGTCGAGTACCTGCTATGTTGTTATTTTTCTCTGGGATATATCGTCGATGATTGACGATGTTTGAGATTTGGTCGGGCTCGTCGACACTTCCACTGTCTGTCTCTCCTTGCGAGAGCTTCTCCTCCATTGTTCCTGCTGGTTCATGCATCTCCTCCATTGTTGTTGTAGCTGCCTCCCCCTGCTCCCCATCTCGTCAATGGCTTCCTCTCTCGTTCCTGATCACATCGAGCTTCATGTTCACGGTCTGCTCTCGTGGGTGATGTTGGTTGAGCTCCTCTGTCATCCTTTCACTACTACCTCTGCTAATCCTACCGGCTGCCATGGATCTCACAGCTCTATTTTTTCTGATGATTTTGGATTCATCCAGCGGCTGCCAAGTGCCACCCCTTCCGGGGTCCTGATCTCTCGTCGAAGATGATGTATTTTGTTTGTTTTCAGTCATTGTCCATGTTTTTATTTTTATTTTTTGGCATTTGCTTCATGTTGTTGGTATGCTTATTTGCATGTGGTATCCACGTGAAGGGGAGTGTTTGAGACAAAGGCGACTCGGATGATCTTTCCCGACTTTCGCCTTAGTCCTGCACGGCCTCCATGCTTATGTTGTATGTTGTTTGCGTCTCCCCATGTTTTCTTTCGATTGGTCGTGTGTTGGGGACGCAACTGATGTTGGTGTTCTAGTCTCATCGGGTTGTGTAGTGTGGGACTGTGTCGTGCGGGACTGTGTCGTGAGGGACCGTTTTTTTGTGCGGATTTTTCCCGGCAGATTATCCTCGACGAATTATCCCCGATCACTCGTTTGATGATTTGCTCCACATCTTTTGTTTTCTTTTGCATGTTGTGTGTCTAGGTAATGTTGGTTGACTGGTTTTCAGTGAGTCCGCGTCGTGTGTGGGTCCTGCGTCTTTGTGGGTCAGCGTCGTGTGTGGCTATGTCCCCGACTCTATTCCCCGGTTTGGAATTTCCCCTGGTGGCTCGTCTGATGTTATATCCCACGTCATCTATCTCCATTGTCGTTATTTGTTATGTCCAAGCTGAAGGGTTTCCCCTTTAGCTTGAGGGGATGTGTTTTAATTATCAGGCCAATGTCGGACTATTAGAGTCTTTAGGTTTATTTGTGTTTAATCCCACACCGGCTATCAGTGTCTTTGAGTCATGTTGTAATCTTATTTAAAGCCCCTATGTGGATGAATGAATTACCTCTTTTATTCTCTCTTTTCTCTTCCAACAATTACAGAGATGATGTATTTAAGCAGCTTGTAGCTTTCCATTCTATTTTTTGTTGAAGGAATTCGTAAGCAGTTTGTAACATGCTTGATCTTGTTCTGCCATGCGAGCAAAAATTACCCAAATTAGAAAAAAACAATGGGTTTTAAATGGTTCAACAATTTCACATATGCACGATTGTACTTGTCTTGTTTTTCAATTCATTTTTTGTGAACTTAATTAGAAGGGATCGTGTGTGCTGCCTAGATGATGCCTAGAACCGTAAGCACACAATGAGATTCTAAAATTAGGAACTAATATAAGTGATGTTACATTCCTATGCTTGATAATCTTCTTCAAGCGTAACCCAAAGATTGTAGTTGGCTTGGGAAAATTTTGGGCGGGTCCACTTGTTCTTCCAACAACAACAACACTCAAGTCTTTATCCCATTATAATAGGGTTGGCTATACGGATCCTTTGCCTCCATTGTGCCCTATCTTTATTCATAATCTCACTAATGCATAAGTACATCATGTCTTTCCTTATAATTTCATTCCGAGTCTTTGTTGGTTTACCCCTCTCTCATTTAACATACCTAGTGACTAAACTCTCACAACTCCTAACAAGTGCCTATAATGGTCTCCTTTGTATGTGTCCAAACCTTCTTAATCGAGCTTCTTGCATCTTCTTTGCAATTGGTGACACTCATGTCTTATCCCTGAATCCTGTTACATTCATTTCTTATTTTATTTACTCTCGTGTGTCTACACATCCACCTAAGCATTCTCATCTCCACAACTTCCATTTTTTGCTCTTGTACACAATTCATTGTCGAACACTCAGAACCATAGAGCATCACTGGTCTAATTGCAGTATGAGTGTACGACAAAACTTCCCTTCAAGGTACATTACGATCACATAAGATCCCTGACATGTCTCCACTTCAACCAACCTATTTGGATTCTATGTATCACATCGTTATCAATACCTCAATCTTTTTGAACTATCAATCCAAAATATTTAAAAGCACTCACTGCGGGAAATATCTTGATCACCCAACTTAATAACGAAGTCATCCGTCCTTCTTGCCCTGCTAAATTTAAGCTTCATATACTCCGTCTTACCCAACTCAACCTAAAACCTTTCTTTCTAAAGTGTCTCACCAAGATTAATGTTTCGCATTTACATCCACTTGATCTTCCAAATTAGAAAATATATTTTGCATAAAATTAGTAGTTCTTCGACATTAAAGCGAACTGATTTAAGTTGCGACCTTGTGTGTTGTCTTATAGGAAGGAATATGCCAATGCAAACACACTCACACAAATTCAAGTGCCAAATTGAGGTAATATAGATTTGGTAAATTTATAATGATCAATCCAACACCAATGCAACCTTTTTTTGCAGATTTGAAAGTAGGACATACCAGGCAAAACTAACCTAGGATTTAAAAAGAAATTCTCTTTAATTTCCGAGTGGTTGAATAATAAAATGCTTAATTGCTTATATATCTTAGTCTACTATTCGATATTCAAATACTTGTCAACTTTGTCCAATAACTTGGCCATAATGATGGGACGATGTCACGCAAGGGCCACGATGATTAGAAATGTTCATCTTATGTGGATCAACTATTTAAGAATTTTAGTTATTTTTGTAATTTATTTTATGCATATTTGTACAAAAATCATGATCAGTCATCATTGGGCTATCATGACCATTCATGACTTTTCCGAACTCTATAAATTTCCTAGAATGCTTCATTTAGATTAATTGAAAGTTTGAGAAAAAATTGGTGCCGAAGCCGAAGCCTAGGCGTGAAGGGTAGGAAATCCTTCCCTTGACCCGCCCTTTCCTCTCCACCTCCACCTTCTCCCCACATAGTCGACCACTACCGCCACCTTCCTTACCTGGTCACCCCCTTCTCTTAGCCGGCCACCACACCTTAGTTGAAGCTCCCTTATCCCCACCTCCTCACTCCCTACTCCCCATTAATCACAATATACCCCATCAATACTTTGTAACTTTCCATAACTACCCTTTGATACCCACTTCTCCATAACCTCCATAATCACTGCCCCCACACCACCCACTTCCCTCTCTAACCACTCATAAAACTTCCTCTACAATCTTTCCCTCCTCTCTATCTACAATCCTTAACACCCCTCTCCCCACTCCCTCCCACTCAATTTATGGAATGTCTATTAGTGGGAGAGGGTGGTTATTGGGAAGTTGTATGGTACCTGGTAGTTATAGGTGGTTAATGTTGATGTTATGGGAGATGGAGGGGGTTGGTAGCGGCGAGGGGGTGGGCGGTGATTAGACAAATGGAAGGAGTGTAGTCTAGGTAGGCTGTTTAAGCCGAAGTATTGTTTACCCAGGGTAGGCCGTGTAAGTGCAATCTAAACAAATGCAGCCCTAGGTGTGGTGTAGGTGGAATGACGAGAGTCTAACCTAAATGATGCATGTAAAGAGCGATGGGGTACAAAATATAATGCAAGTGATTAATCAAATAATTATAACTTATGCAGTAAAGAGTTCTGCTTCCAGGACTCGAACCTGTGACCTCAAGGTCACACAAGAACAACTCAACCGATGCGCCAAGGCTCCCCTTCTATAAGCTTATGCAGTAAAAAAAATAAAAGCATGCTTTGATTTAAAAGATTAAACTTAGGTTCACTTGCTAGTAGAGCTCGTGCAATACGAATAATCCCTACAAGTCATAGCGAAATCAAAGAGCAAATATATATACTATAACATCCGCGGTAAGTTTGAATATATAATGAAAGAAAACAAGAACACCAAATAATGACTTACGTACACGTACGTAGAGTAAGACTAGGTAGAAATGATACCATAGTGAAGATATGACTCAAAGGATGTTGGGCAAGGGACCGGGGGGTATGTGTGGCGCAAGATTTGAGTAGCAGTGGTTATAACGACTCAGGATTGGGGGGGATGGTGTATGGCTGGGGATCAGATTAATAAGGTCCAACTGTGGTCGAATCGAGGGTAGATATGCAGAGATGACATGGACGTGACTCTGATCTGGGGGGGGGTGTGGCTGGATTGCTGGAGAGTTGCGGTGGAGCAAATATATTACTATCAATCCACAGTAAGTTTGAATATACAATGAAAGAAAACAAGACACCCACATAACAACTTATGTAACATACTCTACCTCTCTTAGATCCAATCACGATCAAGGACTCACTAACCTTCTTTTTTCTTTTCAATTTTTTAAATATATGTTTTAATATAATCAGATTAATATAACCTACTGTTTTCTCTACATTAGATTTTTCTGCTCAAACACCTT